>CM064559.1:235573-520551 GCA_032716605.1 Paralithodes platypus
TATATATACTGTATATATATACTGTATATATATACTGTATATATACTGTATATATATATACAGTATCCTATATACTGTATATATACTGTATATATATACTGTATATATACTGTATATATACTGTATATATATACTGTATATATACTGTATATATATACTGTATATATATACTGTATATATATCCAGTATATATACAGTATATATACAGTATATATATACTGTATAATATACTGTATATATACTGTATATATATACTGTATATATACTGTATATATACTGTATATATATACTGTATATATACTGTATATATATACTGTATATATACTGTATATATATACTGTATATATACTGTATATATATACTGTATATATACTGTATATATACTGTATATATATACTGTATATATACTGTATATATATACTGTATATATATATATACTGTATATATATATATACAGTATATATAAAATGTATATATATACTGTATATATATACAGTATATATATACTGTATATATATACTGTATATATATACTGTATATATATACTGTATATATACAGTATATATATACTGTATATATATACTGTATATATATATACTGTATATATATACTGTATATATATACTGTATATATATACTATATATATATACTGTATATATATACTGTATATATATACTGTATATATATTATGATGAATATATATATACTGTATATATATTTATATATTAACACAATTGTATACACTCCAGTTTCTCGGACTCGTGCAACGTTCATCACTTCCGTTCTTTTCTTTGTTTTCTGTGTATCAAGGAGACAAAAGTCAGGTTGCCTGTAACGAGTGTCTCCCCAAAAACAGAAAGTGTGACCGAGCCAAATTCAAGGGACGTTGGGGTTAAAATGCCTGGAAACACTAATTTAAAGCAGTTTACGGCATAGGATGAAGGAAAGATTGATTGAGGGAGAGAGTTCCAGAGTTCACTTGTCGAATACAAAAAAGACTGATCAATTTTGCCAATTCTTGGGTTGGAGAGCTGAACAGAATAGGAGTGGGACTGTGTTGAAAGGTGAGTGCCTCGCACCTACCGCAAGGGAGGGGGTATGCACTGAGAGAGCTCTGAAGAACACTGATTATTATAAGAGCGATAGAACATAACATAAGAACATAAGAAAATGGGAGTCTTCAGAAAGCCGATTGGCCTACACAAGGCAGATCCCGGTCACACCCAATCCTAATTATAAGGCCTAATTATAAGCCCAGCTTACTAACACCATTAGGACTGACCTCACCGAAATGGTCAGAGGTCAGAAAAACAGGGGTCTGCAGAGCGCCGATTGGCCCACACCTGACGGATCCCCCTCACAACCAACCCATCTCGTCCATATGCCTATCTAATTTGATCTTAAAGCTCCCTATCGTTCTTGATCCCACTATATCACTTGGTAACCTATTCCACCTATCTACAACTCTGTTACCAAACCAATATTTGCCTATATCTTTCTTGAAACGAAATTTATCTAATTTGAAACCATTTGTATGAGTTTTTTGCTATCACTGAGCTTTAGAAAATGTGTCATGTCCCCTTTATTAATCCCACTAACCCACGTGAATACTTCTATCATATCCCCTCTAACTCTGCGTCTCTCTAACGAATGTAAGCCTAATTTCTTCAACCTTTCTTTATACGGAAGATTTCTAATATTATGGATAATTTTTGTCAGTCTACGTTGTATTCTCTCCAATGAATCTATGTCCATTCTGTAATAAGGACACCAAAATTGAACAGCATAATCCTTAAGCACATTATTTCTACTTATAGTAGGCCTAACCGTACTTAACTTTTTTTTTTTTTTTTTTTTTTTTTTTTTTTTTTTTAATATATTCCAACTACTCCCTCTGGGGCATAGGCTGATAGTCTTTACACTCTACCGCTGAACACGGTGAGGCCCGTGAGGTCTTGCTCCAGTCTAGGGAGTGAGACAAGCAAAGATTCACGGCTCGAAGTAACTCCATCTCTGAAGCTGCCTCGTCTCTGCGCTTCACAGTCTCATCCACCAGACTCGGACCCTCACTCTCAGAACGCCACCTATTTAGCAATCAACTCACTAGGCATTGCCCCTCTGTAACATATTTTTGAATATGGGATATTTCATACAATGCTATTTAATCAGGGAACAATGAGGGTATTTTTGGGGAATTTCGGTGTGCTGTGGTAATGCACTGATACTAGGTACAGCACAAATTCCATCCAAATAATATTGAAATGACGGGTCTGGTGAAAAGATCTACAGAAGGCAGTTGCAGAATTGCTAGTCTGCAACTGAAGGAACCTAGGAGGACAAGGGAACGCAAGGAAAGGAACCTCAACAAAATGCAGGAGCCACCCCTGGTTCCCCGTGCTCTACGAAACCAGCCACCAACAGCAAGCATGGGAAATCATCACAGCCAATCACCTCCCTGCTTTCAAACCGTACCAGCCAACCACAGGACAGCATTTCTTCTATGTCCAGACCTGCAGTATGATGAACATATGTGTATGCAAATTGCACACCAACGCCCCGAAACCTATCTGCATAAATGGATGTGAGCAGGAGCACCAAATACGATAGCCCTAAAGATGCAAAAACCTCAAGACAACTACCAGTACGAAGCGAGCAATAAACAAGTTCGCCTAAGAGCTTGGATAATGGTCTCCTCATTATAAGTGAGATTCCTCTATTCCTAAGCTAAATAACTACTATGTAAGTTTTAATTATAATGCATATGAGGTAAACAATCATGTAAATATTACCCATCGATGTCTAGACTAAGTATTTAACTTCACAACTTCATCACAACAAATTCCCAATACCCCTATTACTTTTAGCCCCTGTAAACGAGAGTCAAGAAATAAGTCTCATATTACCTCAAAGAATTAGTAGAGAAGTATGCAAACCTCAACTGCGGTACTGTACTAAACCTGAATAAGGAGCAACACAGCTAATCACAGTGATAGTTTGTACCAACCTGCCCCTGCCCTGCCCGGAGAGTGTACTAGCCCTGAAGTACCCCCTGAAGTTTGGAACCTGAAGTCCTGTTCAAGTGACGCCCTACAACCCTGAAGTCTGGAACCTGAAGTCCTCCTCGAGTGACGCCCTACACCCCTGAAGAGCTGCTCAACGGACCTACGATCTATGTCGGCCAGACTCGTACTCTCTCTACCCTCCAACATTACCCTAAGTGTCCCTGTGTATCTTCTGTTGTGTTTATTGTTGTCGAGGTATAGGTAAAATCTGTGAATCGTGTTGAGATAATTTCTTCTGAGATCTGTGCCCAAGATCCTTAATTGCGTATATGTTAATCCTTCTGAATCTTATCTTAATTCCTTGCTAGATCTGTGTCCAGGATCTAGCTCTTATATTAATTCATCTCCTCTAGAACGTCCTACGCATACGTTATATAATCGTATTAATTTATTCACCTCACCACGCACTCACAGATTTTCCTAATATATGTATTCTGTTATGTATGATGCAAGTTGAGGTCGAAGTTTATTTCGTGATTTAATTTCCCTTCCTAATTCATAACTTATTACTTAGAACCTACGCTCATTTTCATAATTAATTTATCTCAGACTCCTCGTGGATAAGTGTTATTATTAAAAACATTTTCTTCCCGAGCCCCCCACCTTACGTTCGATTACTTAATCGCCATTGTAATTATTATATGTGTTGTACTTAAATTTCTAAGTTCAAGCACACTACTGAGGTGGGTGAATGATTCTACAGTTTCTAGAGTTTGTATAGTTTATTTAATAGAACGAACTCTAAATCTAACTACTAGTCCAATAGCCTACTTCCTGTTCTGGTCGAAATGAGTTCAGTACGCGAATTGAATAAAACGTTGTCCCATGATAGATGGTACGTTGGAACCCAAGAGCTCCCGCACATACTATTCGGATGCCCGCTATTCAGGTAATGCCTCACTTCGACTTAGATACATCGTAGGTTACCAGACTGAATTTATAATGATCGCCGTGCCCTTCGATGTCTTCTAAGAGACCTGGGCTGCTCTGACTCAAACTACTACTAATTTCTTAATCCTAAATGCAAGTGGACAAATAATATATATTTCTATATCCGCTTCCGAAACCCCCAAATGGCTAACCTTTTCCCGGGCGTTACGAACACCACTCTCGGCTCATACAATAGCCCCTCTGAATACAACACTGGCCCGTGGGCCGTTTAACTCTCTATAAAGGATATAATCTTTAACTCACATTTCCCTTACAACACCGAACGCGTAGTCCGTTACACATGAACATAAAAGCTTTGTCAATACAATAGTACATCTGAATACAACACTAGCCCGTAGGCCGTTTAACTCTCTATCAGAGATATAATCTTTAACTCTAAGTTTCCTTACAACACCGAATGCGTAGTCCGTTACACATGAACATAAACTCTTTGTTAATACAATATTACACCGGAATACAACACTGGCTCGTAGGCCGTTTAACTCTCTATAAAGGATATAATCTTTAACTCTTAGTTCTCTTACAACATCGAACGCGTAGTCCGTTACACATGAACATAAACTCTTTGTTAATACAATATTACACCGGAATACAACATTGCTCCCTGGACAATATTTCCGGTAGCTTCAAGAGCCGGATACGCCCTTACGTTACTTTCTATTTCAATCTTAATAGTCACTCAACCGTGCTAGGAGGTAGCAAGACTAATCATGAAGTTCCTTTATCGATGATAAGTTACGTTAAACATATTTGGACTAGTGTCTCTTCAATATAATTCGGACGTGTGTCCTTTCAATATAATTTTGGACGTGTGTCCTTACAATCTAACCCGGACGTGTGTCCTTACAATATAATTCCTATAACCCTAGCTGAAGCTCATCTCTAAAACAACTATTCACTATTTTCCCCTGAACCCAATAGTTGTTATTTAATCTCTGTCCCTCTTACGTTAATTAAAGAACTTCCTATAAGATCCTAAATACTTGGTAGCTAATGGCTTGGAGCCCTTTCTATCAATAAACACTAGTTACACATAACACATCATCCGTTTATTCTATTTCTTAGTCAAGTCAATTTCTCTTTTCGTTTGTTCTATAGGAACACATATTTTTATTGAAGATCCCCCGAATTAGTCAAATTCCCCTCTCTCTTTTTCTTGGTTCCTCTGTGGGCCCAATATGGGTCCTGATTAAAAGTCTGTTGCTCGTGGTGGGCGTTCTGGCTGCAGTACCACCTCAAAGCTGGCCAGTAGTGGTCTGGGAAGTTGTCACTCTTAGCCATCTCCTGACGTCCTGGATGAAGTTGCTGGCTGCGGGTGTGCAGGCATGCAATATGGCGACAGGCCCAGGGATACTGATGATGTATCCTCCGGATTGGTGAGAGTGATGCAGGACTCGAGTGCTCTGCTACTGGAACTGTTGTGTGGGCTGGAAGGCTACTGTGGTGATCGCCTTGGTTCCTGGTGTGCCCGCAGGAGAGGGGGAGGCTGGGAGGAGAGGTGTTGCTTCCTCGAGGCGTGGTGCCCGTCTGACCCCGAGCAGCTCTCATCCCCTTCCCTTTATAGGGGGGGTCGGCGCGCTGATTGGCTGCCCCGCTTCGCGCTGCCAATTGTGCTTTAGCAAGCGTGACTTGCAGTTTAGACTCAGTCCTCTCTCGCTCTCCTTCTCCAAAGTAAGTGCCAGGAAGTTGATTGCCTTTGTCATTTAGTGGCTTACGGGAGTCAGATGCTGGCACTAAGTTGTCTGACAAAAGGCAAGTAGAAGATCCGGTACAAGGAGCAAATGAGGTAGATGTAGGAGGATCACAGGTGGTCATGCCGGGAATTTGGACGTTTGTGGCCCAAAAAGTTCGACACGAAGGAGCGCCCTGATTGGTCGGAAGCTTTCCTACTTTATCATCCTCTGTGAAGTTAAGGCGAGCTCCTGATCGCCGTAACACAACCCCCCGAAAATCATCCTGATCCTACCACTCCACCCTTCCTCCATGCTCACACAGACATTTGTGTACCTGGATTGCATAAGTTTGGTTTCCCAGGGCCGATTTGGCCGGGTTTATCCAAAAGGAGCTTCAAAGCCCGGGTGGTCTGTACTCGGTGACCTTTCCCGTCGACGACAGCGATTAGACGACAGAGTCGATAGTGGGGTTCAGTGGGGTGAGGCATGGTGCCTTTGAACTGACCAGCTCGCGCCTCAGGGGTCGCATTTATACTCTCGTCCGGGTACCGGAATGTCGGACGACTAACCCTACCACTTCGGGTAAAGGTTTCTGCAGGGCACATTGGTGGAGGGATTAAAGTCTGTGGTTGATTCATACAACCCGCCGGTTTTTCTTTCCTATCACTCAACCTAGGTAACGACGAATCTAGTGAAATTTTATCCCCAGGAAACACGGTCTCTTCGTTCTCTTCCCCATCAAAACTTTTCCCTTCATAACTCACAGTACCCGAAAACACGCTTGGGGTAACTGAAATGTGACCGTCCGGGACCGTAGACTTATTGCGACAACTTGGTGTGAAATATTCTGAGTCACCACCTGTAGCCCCTCCTTCAGTCCCCAAAAGACTCCCATTAGGTTTACTTCCGAAAGACCACCAGAATGGTATTTCCTCAGTATTTTGGCTGCCGACCTGACTACCACCCCAGTGATGGTCATTTACATCGTTATGTGGGAGCCCTGCCCCAAATTCTGTTTCTTCCTCACTTTCTTCCCCCTCACTCCAGTCACATAGGTCAGTGTTTTTTTTTTTTTTTTTTTTTTCTATGTGATTTAGGGAGGCAAAAGGCATAACTGCCTATAGTGAGTGCCTCCCCCATAGTTGAAAGAGTGACAGAGCCAAAATCAAGGGACGTTCGAGCCAAAATGCCTGGACACACGGAGTTTAAAGCAATTTAAGTCATAGGAAGAGGGAAAGACTACCTTCGTACCTTTTTGTATGACGTATGTGTGTGGCCCAGACGATACCCCCGTGATGCACAAACAACATCTGATATGGCCCATTTATTTCAACAATCTTAAAAGGGCCCACATATTTCTCTTCGAGTTTCCCTGTTCGGGTGGGATCATGTTTCCTTACCAGAATATATTCCCCCCGGTAATATGGGTTTTTAAGATCAAGTTTAGGAGGTTGTTGTTGCGTTACATGAGTATGAATTTGTTGTTTTCGCCCCTCCTTTACTTTCAAATACTGTTCTGGTTGTGAGTATTTGGTGGAATGGATCGGATTGGTAAAGAATCGTTCCTGAGGCAATTCTGGAGCGACTCCGAAAATAATCTCGTAGGGAGAGTACCCGGTAGTTCTACAACTCGTGGTATTCACCCCCCAGACAATTTCAGGCAAGAGTTCTGGCCAGCTCCTGGAAATTTCTTCCCCTTGAGAGCTCAGACTGGCCCGTACACAGTTAGCTAGTACCCTGTGGTTCCTTTCGCACACCGCGTTTCCCTGAGGATGATACGGAGACGTGTGTTGGATCTGGTAGCCCAAGGTTTCCCCCAAATGCTGCCAAATGGCATTATTGAACTCTTTCCCCCTGTCACTCAAAAGACAGCCCGGGATACCATACACAAAGATCACTTTTTTCAGGATAGCTTGAGCCACGGTTTCAGCCTTCTTGTCCGGAAGAGCACAAGCAACCGTATATTTAGAGAAGACGTCAACACAGGTCAAGATGTACCTTTTGCTCGTCTGTTGGGGGAGGGGTCCCATAATGTCCACTGATAATTTCTCCTATGGTTTTCCTGCCGAAATGTGTCCAGGCAACTGTTTAGGTCCTCGATCATCTTTCCCTCTCTGACGCCCCAAGCAATTTTGCACGACTTCCTTCACAATTTGGTCGGCTCTCGGGGCCCAGTACCTTTCATTGAATTGTTTAAGGACTCGAGACTGTCCCAAATGAGCCCCCCTTCCCTCTTGACCGTGTAAGATTTGTATCATGTGCTTGGCCTCAAGATAGTCCAACACCACCCGATCCTTCGAATCCCTCCAGGCTCCCTCAGAAAATTTTACTTTGTCCCTACATCCTGGACTAGTTGGTTCCTGGCCAAGTGAAGGGGTTTGAACGGGGGCCACCGGCAATCTAGATAGGCCATCGGCATTAGTGTGCAATTTCCCCGGTCTATGTCTAATTTCAAAGGAATATTCTTCCAAAATCCCCTTCCACCGAACAAATAAGCCATCTTCCGTTTTCATCTTTCAGAGCCATTGTAGGCTATGGTGGTCCATAATAACCTCAAACTGGACCCCGGCTAAATAGGGACGGAAATGCTGCACAGCCCAGACTAAAGCTAGACATTCCTTTTTGGTAATTCTGTAATTTTTTTCGCCCTTGTTAAGCGTTCGGCTGGCGCATGCCACTATGCCCTCTTTCCCATCAACTTTTTGGGCCAGGACAGTGCCTAGTCCTTCATCGGAAGCATCGGTATACAACTGGAAAGGCTTGGTGAAATCGGGATGACAGACTATAGGGTTAGAAGTGAGTTTGTCTTTCAAGTGATCGAAAACGGTTTGACAATCCTAATCCCAGTCCAACTTCCGCCCTTTTTCCAATCTCTTGGTCATGGGTCGTGCAATTTTCGAGAAATTTGGTATAAATCTCCGGTAATACGACGCCATCCCCAGGAATACTCGGATCTCTCTGACAGTAGTAGGAGGTGTAATTTCTGTGATCGCTTTGACTTTATGGAGGTCTGGTTGGATACCTTTTTATGAAACTACATGCCCTAGGTATGCTACTTTGCGTGCCCCTAGTTGACATTTAGACGGCTTTAATTTTAGTCCCGCCCTCCTAATTCTCTCCAGCACCTCTTGTAGTTGGATAATATGTTCTTCCCAGCTATTTGAGAATATAATGATCTCATCTAAGTAAACTAAACCAGTTTTCCATGCCAACCCCCTTAGTACTTCGTCCATGACCCTAGTAAAACTGGCTGGCCCATTACAAACTCCAAAGGGCATAACCGTGAACTGATAAGGTTTCCCCTCGCTTGTAGCAAAAGCGGTTTTCTCCTGGTCCTCTGGTCTAACTGGAACTTGCCAATAACCACTTTGTAAGTCTAAGGTGGAAAACCAGGTTGACCCATTTAATGATTCTAGCGAGTCATCAATGCGAGGTAGGGGTTGGGCGTCTTTAATGGTGATTTAGTTTCCTATAATCTACACAGAACCTAGTGGACCCATCTTTTTTTTTTACCAAAATTACGGGAGATGACCACGGACTGTAAGATTCCACTACGATTCCTTGTTTTAGCATCTCCTTTACTTATTCTTTTTCCTTTTGCCTCATGATAGGATTTTGTCGTCGGTATGGTTGTCTAATAGGGGGCCCTTGAGTATGGATCTCGGGGGTATGTCGGGTTCGGGCGGAGCCGTGGTCCCCTTCATCTTGAGCAAAGATGTCTCTGTAAGACCAGAGTAATTCATGCAAAGTAGTGGCCTGGTCGGACGTCAGTTGTTCCGGGATTTCCGGTAAGTTAACAGGTCCGTTTTTTCCAACGGTGGTGGTTTGTGCAGGTGTAACTTGTCCTAAAAGTGTTCACTTCTGATAACTGATCGTCTCGTCGCCAAAGTTAGCAAGGACTAGTTTCCTCTGCTCGGCAGTAATAAGGGTGGGGGATATTCTTACTTTACTTTGAGTATCAGGTTCAAAAATCCCGGCGGTCATTCCCTGGGGCTTCGGAATCTCTATCATTCTCCAAGATCTAGGGGGGATAGAAAGTTTTCCCGTGGTAGCGACCATCTGTGGCCGGAGTGTCGTTGTTGTCTCTTTCTCCCCACACTGTATCGTTACCCCCAACTGGCTCATAAGATCAATCCCCAAGTATCCATCAACTCCGCTATAAGATTGACCGGATAATACATAAAAAGTAGTAGTGAATAATAGGGGAGGCTGAACCTTCACCCCCAAGTCAGCCTGAATAAGAGATAGTGTTTCTGGCATTATACCATCTTATTACATATGGTAATATTAAGACTCGCTGAAAAAATCAGATCTCTATGTGCGCGCGCGCGCGAGCGCAAAATTTCATTGCACTTTTGTAAAATAATCTAGTCACTCAAAATTGTTCAAATTTCCTGCAATTTTTGCATGGCATAGCGTACAAGCATCCCCTACAACGTATTGTTTAAATATACCCCTATTGAATAATAGAAAGTGCTGAAATAAATATATTACATTATTATTTTTGGGTTACAGCTGATTTGACTCCAAAAAGGTCAAAACTCGGACATTTTCGGCAAATCGGCATTTATTTAAACGTACAGGCATTCCTATGTACCCCTATGTACTATATTTAGAAGGGGAATGCATTTGAGCAATACATAAAAATATAGATGCACTCGTAAGTGCAAAAAAATGATAGCAAACCACACAAATTCATAGATTTTCATCACTCAAACTTATTTTGGGGGCAGATAAAACAGTTAGTCCTCCTTATCCTCCATTTTCTGTCATAGCGCGCACATAGAAGATCGAGATTTATGGCAAACTAAACAAAATTTTCGTCAGGGGAAAACATTGAAGTTATTTATACAATTTTTTACCAAAATCCATGATTTTGGGGGCCCCCCAAGGGGGCCCTAGGGATATCATATGGGTGTTTATGCCCTCATATGATAATTTCTATTGCTTACAGCAGCCCTTTAGACTACAGACACAAAAACATTTTTTGGGTGGCTGAAAGAAAAAAAAAAAATCGGGGTTCCAGGTCGAACCCCCGGCCCGGGGGGTTATGGATGCGATATGTTTTTTTGTTCCTTCCTATGCTATTCTCCTATGTTGAAAGAAGCACTATAGAAAAAGAACACAATAATTAGAAATTTTGATGTCTGAGCTCAGCGCAGGGTTCAGCCTCCCCTTTTATTAATTAATTCCCTTCCACTGTATCACTATCGAACTAGTTATCCCTAGGATGGTCATTGGTTGACCACCAGCTCCTGACAACTGAATGCTAGTCTGCTGTAACGTCCCTAATTCTCTCTGGTGGTTTCTCCAAGTTCTCCAAAAGACAGCTTCTATAAGCTCCCGTGTCAATTAGCATATTTGCGGCTTTCCCATTGACCACGATAGTCTCACAAGGCGTATGTCTCTCCAAAATATTAACCTCACTATATCGCCTTTCTATGTGAGGTTTAGGGGAAAATTTACTTCCTCCTCTGGCATGGTGACTACCGGTTTGGTTTCCGTCTTTTGGTACTCGACCGGAAGCAATCTTCTCTGGTTTGGGTTAGTCACCCTGGGTAAGGGTTGATCATTTTGGAGTTGAGGCCTTGAGTTAAAGCTAGAGGTTTGGGTTTGAGGTCGGTTTGAACAGTTCCTAGCTAGGTGTCCGGTCTGTCTGCAAACAAAACATCGGACAATGGTTCTTGGGTACCCTTTGTTCGGGTTTTCTTTTTCTCCTCTTTTAATTCTCGGGCTTCCATTACCTTTTTGATCACTTCCATAAGTTCCTTGGTGGTAATCATTTCATGAACAATGCAGTGTTTCTTTACTTCCACAGGACATGCTTGAATCATGATTTCCCTAGTTTCTGTTTCTTGGTTCTTGGGGTCCATGTGTGGATACGCAAGTTTGACATACTTCGTGATTCCCCTCCTCAGGGTTCTCACATTCTGACCGTCCAGTTTCATCGTCTTTAGTTTCTCTCGGGCCTTTCTTGTGGAAGTTTCTCGGCCAAACTTCTCAATTAGAGAGGCCTTTACTTCTGCCCATGATACTAGTCCCTCCAGACGTACTCTCACATCGTTTAGGGCCTTTCCTAGGTGTGCCTTTCCATAGGCAATTTTTTTCTCATCATTTCCTACCTCCAGTAACGTGAACTGGCATTCTAATTGTTCAGTCCACAGCTCGATTTCTTCTTTGCCCTCTTCCCATACCCTGAACGGTAATATCATCGTCATTATGTCAGTTCTGTCAGATAATCTACACTTAACCCAACAATTTGTCGAATCCCACCGCTTGCCACCAAAATGTTGTACTTAAATTTCTAAGTTCAAGCACATCACTGAGGTGGGGGAATAATTCGACAGTTGCTAGAGTTTGTATAGTTTATTTAATAGAACGAACTCTAAATCTAACTACTAGTCCAATAGCCTACTTCCTGTTCTGGTCGAAATGAGTTCAGTACGCGAATTATAATCTGTTCTTAAATACAATTAGTAGATATTATTATATAGTTGATTCATAATTGTATACTAAATAATACATCTGAATTCCTCGACCAGTTTCGTTATTATTACATACGATCGTTTGAAGTGAATATAGGATTCCAATCATAATTTACCTAAATTATGTTACGCCTATAAGAAATTGTGCAAATAATTAACTAATCTATTGCCACCAATTTCATCGTAATATCATTGAAACCAAGTTCATATTTACACAAACTAGAATTGTATTTTCCAACCCCGCAGTACAAATATATGACCTTACCCCCCCCTAGCTAATGAACAGGTCGCACTAGTAAACGTGTCTACCTGGCTTGCGCGCGCACCACCTACCGTGTGACTCACCCGCACTACCTGTGTACTTGTTTAAACTCTCGATTCCCCCATTCTCTCTTATATCGAGATTACCATCTAGTATCTTTGTTGTTGATTTATTCACGGAAGATACTCGACTCGCATCATTGTTATTATTAAGGGTTGATAGTATAAGTCACGTGTATTGATTTATTTGCATATTTATTACCTTGTTTATAACCACAGTTGATTAATTATTGAATCTCATTGATGATCTACGATTTATATGTATTCTATTCATTGCCTGATATTTCTGATAATGATCAAGGTAATGCTTCATCCTGAGCTACAAATCTATATTCGTGAATTGGGAATAGAAATGGTCATGCTAAAAGCTTATAAACCTCAAGCTAGAAGTCATCTTGAATAAACTTGTGTATAAATTACATGTGTGTTGTTACTGAGTTCTGTAGTACCTAGTTGAATACCTATTTGTGATATTAAGAACGTGTTCGGTGTGACCCTGTTGGGCTTTATTTACGGTCTATAAGTCCAGATCTGGATTTTAGTAAAGACTATATCACGAGCTGTAATTATTATAGCACGACATAACAAATATCTTCCCATTGACATATTGGAATTCGAACTCGGGTCCATTGGATTACCAGTCCAGTGGCAAGACCACTCCGCCACACCTTACGGACTTCTGGAATCTGTGCCAAATTTTCATTAGTGAAAACGGACTATTTAATGTACTGCACATTTCTAAATAATTTTCTGTAATTTCTCCTATCGAAGTTTCAAGGGGGCCTATTACATTTCTAACTTTAGATTTATATAGTTGGTAAAAAGCTTTAGGGTTATTTTTTGAGTCGTTGGCTATCCTTATTTCATAATTTCTTTTTGCTTTCCTAATTTTCTTTTTGACCTGTCTTGATAGAGTCTGATAGTAAATAAGTCGGTGATTTTCGCCTTTCTTTATATTCCTTTCTTTTTTCCTATAAGATCTATTAGTTTATTAATTATCCATTTTGGTTGGTTCTGTGTCGATCTAAATCTTCTTTTGGGGATATAATTATTTTGCGCATTGTGAAGTGAAGAAATAAACTGTTCATATGTAGCTGTCAAGTTTAACTCTGGCTTATCTTGACTTAATTGTTTAACAATAGGGTCCACCCTTAAGGCTCTTCTTACCCCCCCATAATCGGCTTTTCTGAAATCTGGGATAAGTGACGGATTCTCTTTAGCATTTCCTGTCCATTGTATATTAAAATAAATAGATTTGTGATCGCTATTTCCTAGTTGGTCCCTTATCTCTACATTATTTATCATATGTTCATTATTACTGAGAACTAAATCAAGGATATTATTACCTCTAGTCGGCGAGTCAATGATTTGAAATAAAAAACTATCTTGTACCGCCTCAATAAACTCTTCAGAATCTGAGTCGCCGATTTGAGGCTGCCAATCTATCTTCGGAAAATTAAAATCCCCCATAGTGCACACATTGCTAAACCTTGATGCTATTTTCACTTCTTGCCATAAAGATTTACCTTAATTTCTACTCATATTTGGTGGTCTATAAATTACTCCAATAACTATGGTCTCGCTACCTTCGCTAACCTCTACCCAAACACTTTCGTTATCATTATGTAGTCTAATACCTGATTTAATACAGCATTTTAATGAACTCCTGACAAACACTGCTATTCCGCAGCCCCTCCTACTTGTTCGGTTATATTTAAACAAACTATATCTTGGTATATCAAATTCTGCTAAAAAATGATTGGATTCTGTATTAATCCATGTTTCAGTAAGCGCTATTATGTCTATCTTTTCATTGCTAACAAGTGCTCTAAGTTTGTCCATTTTATTACATAAACTCCTACAGTTTGTGTAATATAATCTCAATGTATTTTTTTACTGGTGTCTGGTGGATCTTCTTTTCTTCTATTAATATCTATTTGACTGTTGTTATTATCTTGTACTAAGGTAGATATTGTACCACTAGTTATATGACTAACTTCTATTACTGCATTATCACCTATTGTTTCACTGTTATTAATAACATCTAATTTCCTTTCCTGACTATTCTTTCTATTACCTAATTTATTTTGTTTTCTTTTGATGGGACATCTCCAATTTAAAACCCCACCTTAACTGCTCTATCAACTAACCTTCCTAGCATCCGTACCCCTTTCCTACTTAAATGCACCCCGTCCCTTGCGTACAAGCTATCGTTACCGTAGTAGAGGCTCCAGTTGTCTATGGATGGTAGTGACAACTCTTTGCACAGCTTTGCCAGCCAGCAATTAAAACCAATTGCTCTGGAAAACCATTCACGTCTGACACCTCGGCTTGGCAAGATAGAGCAAGCAATGGGAATCCCACCCTTCATCCTAATCTTATCTAAGGCAAAAATAGAAAAGTGAAAGAGATGCAACATTGCAGAGTGTAGAAAGGGATTGTAGGGAACTAGTAAGAGGAAGTGAGTTGAGCTGGGATTTTTTTTTTACCTCACTTTACTCTATCGAGAAGTGAGGTATGGGTTGAACCTCCCCACACATGTGAACTATACTCAATACAGAAGGGCACTGTGCCCCAATAAAGAGCAAGAAGCTGTGCGGGGGTGAAAATCCCACTTAGATGGTTGAGCACAACTAACTTTTGGGAAGCTGTTTTACCGAGAGTGGTAATATGATCTTTCCAAGAAAGGTAGGATGAAAAAGATACACCTAAAGTATTGAGAGAAGATGAAGGTTTGATGTGTGTATTGTTGAAGAATAGGCTAATTGATATAGTCTTGAAGAAGATTGCGATGGAGAGATAGAGGAAGAAATTGGGCCGTGGAGGCTTACTTTGTTCTAAGATGTTTTATAGCTATAAATTATATAAATACATATAGATAGCGGTATTATTCATTAACGACCTTCTCAACTGCACCTCCAGCCCCATTCACTCATATGCTGACGACATTACACTATTCAACTAGCCTTCCACAACACCATACACAACAGGAACTCCAATACTCACACAAGGAAGCCATAAAACACCTATCTTCTGATTTATCTACTATCTCTAATTGGGGCAGAGAAAACCTTGTTACTTTCAATGCTTCCAAAACTCAATTTCTCCATCTGTCTACTCGTCGCCCCCTTTCAGAAAACTATGACCAACTGTTCAACAACATACAAATTAACCCTTCATCTTCTCTTAATATTCTCGGTGTCTCTTTTTCTTCTAATCTCTTTCGGAAAGATCATATTACCACTCTTGCTAAAACAGCTTCCCAGAAGCTGTGTGTGCTCAACAGCCTCCAAGGGTTCTTTACCCCTGCGCAGCTTCTTGCTCTGTACAGGGGCACAGTGCATCCATGTATTGAGTATTGTTCACACATGTGGAGAGGACCCTCTCATACAGCACTTCTAGACAAAGTAGAAAAGAAAGCCATCCATCTCATTAACTAACGTCCACTCACCAATTCTCTGCAGTCTCTCTCTTTGCCGTAATGTTGCATCTCTCTCACTATTCTACAGCTATTACAATAATCAGTGTTCCTTAGAGCTCTCTCAGTGTATACCACCCCTCTTCGTAGAGCAAGTAGCATCCGTCTTGCAACACAATCCCATCCCTACTCTGTGCAACTCTCCAACCCAAGAGTGAAACGTTATTCTCAATCATTCTTCTATTCACTCTTTCCCTCTTCCTATGACTTAAGTTGCTTCAAACTCTGTGTGTCCAGGTATTTTGCTCGAACGTCCCTTGATTTTGGCCCTGTCACTCTTTCAACTCTTAGTCAGGTTCATTATGTTTTGATTTTAACTTTCGTGGGAATTGATTGGGGATTTGCAAAACTATACATTTTTGGAAAGGTTATTGTATAAGGAATTAGAAAACCAATGTTTCCATTTGCCCAGATGTCTATAAGGCGGCCATCTTGGAATTTACAAAATGGGTGCCGTAAAACTTAAGTTTTGTAATATCTCGGCTTCTATATAAGCTAGAACATTGATTTTAACTGCTAAACCTACATTTTTAGGGTCAGGGAATCTATTGGTGGCAGTTACAAAGCCATTCACACATTTTTCCCAACATAAATATATTTTGCCTACTGATTGACAATATCTTTGCAAGTTCCAAGCATGAGTGACGAGTCACAAGGTGGAGAAGTGGTATGTCAAGTTGAGGAGTCCATTAACTGGAAGAAGTGCATTCTCTGCCATTCTGATGAAGACAAGAAAGGACTCCTGGTGCAACATCCTAGATTAGAGTCCTATAGGCTCGTACTGCAGGGAGTTCAAGAGAGGGCCAGTTTGAATGATGGAGATTTCGTCCAAGTCCAAAGACGACTGCAGAACTGCACACCAGAAATACTGTGCACAGAGAAGGCAGACTGGCATTGCTCCTGTCACTCAAGTGCAACAAACAAGGACCAAATACAACGTGCAAGAGACCGCCATGCACATGCTTTAACTACAGGACACTACACTGCCAAAAAAGCGTGGAGAGAAAAGACGAAGCACAGAAATGGCTGAGCCAGACCCCTCAACATCTGATTCTTCATCGCCATTCACACGATCCAGTACAAGTCCACTGGATACGGAACAGTGCTTCTTCTGCCAAAAGGACGATGGCCAACAACTGTACCAGGTCAGGACTGAAAATGCTGGTAAAGATCTCAAAGATGCCGTGGATAGGTCCCATAATGCTACACTGAAGACAAGGCTGAACACCTGCATCTCACCAGGTGATGCGCATGCAATTGATGTTCGATACCACAAAGTTGCTGGAGAATCAATGTGTTTCATGCTTTTCGAGAACCTAACACTAGCAAAACTGCCAAAGAACCCTTGCTACAAAGGGCGAGTCTGCTTGAGCTGATCAAACTTTTTGATGTGGAAACACAAAACCAAGCGTACCCCCACATGGATGACATTGAAACCACATATGTTAATATGCTTGGGCGGGTGCCCAACCCCGAAAGGAGTTGAAATAGGGGAGCTATCCCCCCGCCAAAGGCGGCTTTCTAGGGCCTTTCCTAACTGATGCTGAGAGGATTGGGTTCTAGTCATGTAGTGATGGGCTCGTCTATCAGAGTGAGAGCTGAGCGATCTCTGCCATACTCATAGCTTACTCTGACTGTTGCTTTTACTTATATATCTTCTAGATCTCAAGTGACTGGGTCTTTTCCGTGGATTGACCTCCCTACTGCCAACCTAGAAGTTGGCAGATTGGGAGCCAAAGCGTCACATTTTTCCCTTGCCCCTCAACTTTCCCTTCTAATTGCTGAGGGGCACATAATTGCTGAGGGGCACAGGGACTTGGGTGGGGCTTTGGTTTCCCGGGCGTTTCCGCACCCTCCTCAGCTCCCTGCCTTGGAGTGGCTTCGGTCACCAGGGCTTTGTTAGTGGTAAGCAGGGAGGGTTTTGTGGGGGCGCTCGTTTATGGCCTTGGCCTTGCTCGAGACCTTGGGGCTGTTCGGCCAGACAGCCTGGGGAACAACAACAACAACAACATATGCTTGGTTCAGAAGTCTTGGAAGCTCATGTACCCGCATTTAGTAGAAAGTGGCTGAAAGAAAAAATCCTCTCTGATTTGCCGCACCTGAAGTCTGTTCGTCAAAAAGACAGAAGGAAACCAGCAGTCCTCTACTCCCCAGATGCATGTGAAGAGGACATGATTAATACCACAATGACAACTGAGGAGAAGGAGAACAGCATGAAGGCAATCTACAAAGTAGCACAGGTGATAAGGAAAAGCATAGCAACCTTCACTAAAAGAGATAAGGAGAGAAATATCATACAGGTATCTAGCGACATCGACGATATTCCAGCTGAACTATACACCATGATCCGGTGGATAATGGTTGGGCCTGCTAAAATGCTGGAAACTGAAAAGAGGACCAGAGATGTTGACCGAGCAGCACTGACGGTGAGCCAGAACATCATGTATGGGTTCAAATCCAGCACACAGGTAAAGTACAAGCCAAGTAGTTAATCAGCATCATTCATCATTCAGGTGCATGAGAGAACCCACAGGTTATGGGACTGGCACTGACTGTCCATCATGACACACGCAACAAGAAGCTGATGGATCTTCTCAATGCTCATGGCTACTGTGTTTCACATGGCCGTGCCCTTCTCATGGAAACTGCTCTGGCCGATGCTGTTGTAGAAAACACCAGAAAGCACCAAGGCCTTTATGTACCACCATTCCTGAGGAAGGGGACCTTCGTGTTTTTTGCTGCAGATAAAACAGACTTTGCTGAGGACACTCCTGATGGGAAAAGAACCACCCTCGGAACAATAATTGCAGTGTACCAGAAGGTTGATCCTTCTAAAGAACCTATTGCTGAACCTCTGATCATAGGTGATGCTCAGAGTCTATCAGTTACTCCCTACCATGTAGATATGCTTCACTGTGACAAGCCAAAACCACAGGTTGCCAAGAGGTCAGAAAAGTTTGCCATCAGCAAAGGGATATCAGGATCCTACTAGCTGACAGAGCTATGATGGATTGTAGCATCTGCTTTATCCAGAATGAAAGCAGGAGAAACTTCCAGCAACATTCCAGGCTGGGCAGGATACATCTCACTGCTGTCTGAAAGCCTTCCATTGACATAGGTTGGAGCCTTGCCACTACTCCCAGAGGTGGCACCCGAGTGGTCAACTCTGATGGCTGTGATCATGCAAGCAAGTCAGCTGAGGAAGTTGGCAGTTGGGGAAGATCACCCCACAGTCATTACCTTTGACATGGCCCTCTATGAGAAAGTGGTGCAGCTCCTAGATGCCAGACCTGACTTGAAACAGATGATTGTGCCGAGACTGGGTGAGCTGCATGTCGTCATGGCTGCCCTCAGTGCTCTTGGTGTATCACTGGAGAACTTGGGCATAGATGATGCCTGGGTAGAAGCTGATGTGTATGGTCCTGCCACGATAAGGCAAATTCTGAAATGCACACACTGCAAGCGAGCTCTCCATGCCCACGTCTATTCATATGTCGCACTCTATGAAATGGCTCTGGAGGAGTTCTTCAAGGACAACACACAACTGAAAGATGTGTGCCTGAAGGCAGCAGTGGGAGTAGAAGCTGCCTGCTCTGAGGGGATAGACATGAAGGCTAAATCCGTGAAGCAAGCAAACAGCACCCTCCTGTAAGCCTTGACCACTGCTGAGGTCATCATAGCATTCCAAGAATGGGAGGAACAAATATACCGGAATGCGATGTTCAAGTCCATGATGAACTACCTACATCAGGTGGAAACAATCCTGTTCTTCGTAGCGGCAACTCGGAATGCTGATCTGGAACTCCATATGCAAGCTGGAGAAGCACTGAGCAAGCTGTTCTTTGCCATGGACCGCATCAAGTACAAGCGACTATGGCCCAGATACATCGCAGACATGCATGACTTGAGGACCAATCACCCTCAGACCTGGGAAGAACTACGAGCAGGCAATATATCAGTCACTAAGAGTGTCATTCCCTTTGTGTCTGTTGGGGCAGACCATGCATGTGAACACCTGAACAAGCTGATGAAGATGCACTCTGGGATCATTGGCATCTCCAACATTGCCAATGCCAGACAGAGATTTTTCATAGTCACACCAGAACTTTCACGTCTGTCGAAAGAGTTCAAGAGTCAGTTTGACACAGTAGCTGACAGAATCACAGAGCACCATGATCTTGGGCCAAATGCAGTCAAGAGGGCACATGGTACAATCAACAAGATCAAGGCAGCCATACTCAGTCATGGAAACCCTTTTACCACTGAAGGTGACAAGCTGCACAATGTGATCACACATGCTTACATCCCAGACGAGTATGTACCACAGATCTTGAATGCTCACTGGTCAGAAGTTGTATGAAAACTATGTGTCAGACCGGATCAATGGAGATGTCAGCATCTGGGCCCCTCTGAAGAAAGAGAACAACAAGATGTTCCTGTCTGGGAACAAGAAGACCACAGTCAAACTCAGAGACAATACTGTGGATCTGAAGGAGACTAAGGATCTGTTTGGGAGGCTGATGCTACTTGCCAGGTCAACCCGAGACATGAACCTGAAAGAGGCCATTGGAAATTATGAATTCACTCTGACACCAAGGGCACTGTTCGCTCCTGATGGATCAATGCTGCCATGCCATGACAAGTCCAAGTTAATCCATCTCCTCGAGAAGCTAACAAGAGCAGACATGCCCCTTGAAGACCATCAGCAGCCTCAAACTGGAAGTGCTACCCACCAAGATGCAATGGACACAGGATTCACAGACCCCACATCTACTGATCAGCCAAGTCGGAAGATAGTACTGGTGGACGGCATGGTGCTTGTGCAGAGGCTGAGCAAAAAACCAGCCACTGTAGTGACAGTCAAGGATCTGAGTGGCTGCTTCAATGACAGACTGATGTCACTAACACGAGATTATGGTGAAATCATCCTTGTGTTCGACACATACAGGGCATATTCTCTGAAAAGTGCTACCAGAGATAAACGAAGACTAGGAAAAGCTATCCAGTATCAAGTCAGAGATGACACCAACATTAAACATTGCTAAACCTACATTTTTAGGGTCAAGGAATTTATTGGTGGCAGTTACAAAGCTATTCACACATTTTTCACAACATAAATATAGTTTGCCTACTGATTGACAATATCTTTGCAGGTTCCAAGCATGAGTGACGAGTCACAAGGTGGAGTTGAGGATGTCAAGTTGAGGAATCCATTAACTGGAAGAAGTGCATTCTCTGCCATTCTGATGAAGACAAGAAAGGAGTCCTGGTGCAACATCCTAGATTAGAGTCCTATAGGCTCATACTGCAGGTAGTTCAAGAGAGGGCCAGTTTGAATGAGGGAGATTTCGTCCAAGTCCAAAGACGACTGCAGAACTGCACACCAGAAATACTGTGCACAGAGAAGGCAGTCTGGCATCGCTCCTGTCACTCAAGTGCAACAAACAAGGACCAAATACAACGTGCAAGAGACCGCCATGCACATGCTTTAACTACAGGACACTACACTGCCAAGAAGAGTGGAGAGAAAAGACGAAGCACAGAAATGGTTGAGCCACGCCCCTCAACATCTGATTCTTCATCGCCATTCACACGATCCAGTACAAGTCCACTGGATACGGAACAGTGCTTCTTCTGCCAATGCCAAAAGGACGATGGCCAACAACTGTACCAGGTCAGGACTGAGAATGCTGGTAAAGATCTCAAAGATGCTGTGGATAGGTCCCATAATGCTACACTGAAGACAAGGCTGAACACCTGCATCTCACCAGGTGATGCACATGCAATTGATGTTCGATACCACAAAGCTTGCTGGAGAATCAATGTGTTTCATGCTCTTCGAGAACCTAACACTAGCAAAACTGCCAAAGAACCCTTGCTACAAAGGGCGAGTCTGCTTGAGCTGATCAACCTTATTGATGTGGAAACACAAAACCAAGCGTACCTCCACATGGATGACATTGAAACCACATATGTTAATATGCTTGGTTCAGAAGTCTTGGAAGCTCATGTACCCGCATTCAGTAGAAAGTGGCTGAAAGACAAAATCCTCTCTGATTTGTCGCACCTGAAGTCTGTTCCTCAAAAAGACAGAAGGAAACCAGCAGTCCTCTACTCCCCAGATGCATGTGAAGAGGACATGATGAATACCACAATGACAACTGAGGAGAAGGAGAACAGTATGAAGGCAATCTACAAAGTAGCACAGGTGATAAGGAAAAGCATTGCAACCTTCACTAAAATAGACAAGGAGAGATATGTCATACAGGTATCTAGCGACATCGACGATGTTCCAGCTGAACTATACACCATGATCCGGTGGATAATGGTTGGGCCTGCTAAAATGCTGGAAACTGAAAAGAGGACAAGGGTTGTTGACCGAGCAGCACTGACGGTGAGCCAGAACATCATGTATGGGTTCAAATCCAGCACACAGGTAAAGTACAAGCCAAGTAGTGAATCAGCATCATTCAGGTCATCTTATGCACGAGAGAACCCACAGGTTGTGGGACTGGCACTGACTGTCCATCATGACACATGCAACAAGAAGCTGATGCATCTTCTCAATGCTCATGGCTACTGTGTTTCACATGGCCGTGCCCTTCTCATGAAAACTGCTCTGGCCAATGCTGTTGTAGAAAACACCAGAAAGCACCAAGGCCTTTATGTACCACCATTCCTGAGGAAGGGCACTTTCGTGATTTTTGCTGCAGATAACACAGACTTTGCTGAGGACACTCCTGATGGGAAAAGAACCACCCACGGAACAATAATTGCAGTGTACCAGAAGGTTGATCCTTCTAAAGAACCAATTGCAGAACCTCTGATCATAGGTGATGTTCAGAGTCTATCAGTTACTCCCTACCATGCAGATATGCTTCACTGTGACAAGCCAAAACTACAGGTTGCCAAGAGGTCAGAAAAGTTTGCCATCAGCAAAGGGATATCAGGATCCTACTAGCTGACAGAGCTAGGATGGATTGTAGCATCTGCTTTATCCAGAATGAAAGCAGGAGAAACTTCCAGCAACATTCCAGGCTGGGCAGGATACAACTCACTGCTGTCTGAAAGCCTTCCATTGGCACAGGTTGGAGCCTTGCCACTACTCCCAGAGGTGGCACACGAGTGGTCAACTCTGATGACTGTGATCATGCAAGCAAATCAGCTGAGGAAGTTGGCAGTGGGGAAGATCACCCCACAGTCATTACCTTTGACATAGTCCTCTATGAGAAGGTTGTGCAGCTCCTAGATGCCAGACCTGACTTGAAACAGATGATTGTGCCGAGACTGGGTGAGCTGCATGTCGTCATAGCTGCCCTCAGAGCTCTTGGTGTATCAATGGAGAACTCGGGCATAGATGATGCCTGGGTAGAAGCTGATATGTATGGTCTTGCCACGATAAGGCAAATTTTGAAATGCACACACTACAAGCGAGCTCTCCATGCCCACATCTATTCATATATCGCACTCTATGAAATGGCTCTGGAGGAGTTCTTCAAGGACAACACACAACTGAAAGATGTGTGCCTGAAGGCAGCAGAGGGAGTAGAAGCTGCCTGCTCTGAGGGGAAAGACATGAAGGCTAAATCCGTGAAGCAAGCAAACAGCACCCTCCTGGAAGCCTTGACCACTGCTGAGGTCATCATAGCATTCCAAGAATGGGAGGAACAAAAATCCCGGAATGCGATGTTCAAGTCTATGATGAACTACCTACATCGGGTGGAAACAATCCTGTTCTTCATAGCGGCAACTCGGAATGCTGATCTGGAACTCCATATGCAAGCTGGAGAAGCACTGAGCAAGCTTTTCTTTGCCATGGACCGCATCAAGTACAAGCGACTATGGCCCAGATACATTGCATACATGCATGACTTGTTGGCGGGCAACCATCCCTTTTCTTCGGTCTAGGGAAGACATACCTGATACTGTAGACTTTCTGGATCATACGTGACTGTCTCCTCATAACTGATCAAAGCTTGCCGTTCGGCTTGCGAATGTTCTTTGGGTGATATGCCAATGTGGTCTAAATCCCACAAAGCATTCAGTTCTTCTTTGCACGGGAACTGTCCAGTAGACATATATTGGTCCACTGGAGTTACTGCCACTTTTAGAATTGTTACAACCTCAGTATTGGAACTGGATGTGGATGCCGCATAAGAACCACTCAGTGCATATCCGAATATGGTTGGAAATAAAACCAAATTACCTACCCGTTTATAACCAGGTCGCACTATGGTGTAGTAATAGTCGGCACCAATTAGTACCTCCAGCTGTTCTGTCTCTGTGACGCATGAATCGGCCAATTTAATGCCATGGTGCTTTAAACTAATGATTTCAGCACTAAGACTAGACTCACCTTCATGTTCGGGAAGATCCTCGACCACAATTGCTTTGAGACGATGGAACCTACCCCGATGTAAATATTTCAGTGCTACAATAGTATACTCACGAGGGATTTGAGTTCCGGTAAAACCATGAAGCCGTAATTCTTCCGTCCCCACGGTTTCGTATGAAAGGGACGGTAGTACGGATTTCTTCACGAAGGTCCTCTGTGAGCATTGGTCTAATAGCGATGTGACTTTTATACTTTTCCTGTGTCTACCCTTTACAGGCAGCTGAACTGTGGGTAGGATCACAGTTTGCTTATTCATACTTACAAACATTGTTGTTGAGGTTGTAGGTGTTAACTCTTCCCTAGTAGTACCTCCACTTGCCGGCCTTGCCTCTCTCTGTTTTGGGCACAGGGAGTGAAACTGCTTACCCTGGCAATACCTACAATTTTTGATGTTAGGGTTAGTGCACCCATTACTACCATGATCACTGGAGAGACATCCCGCACAGAGTCGTAGTTGCCGAGCTCTTTTAATTTTGAGCGGTCCCGTTTATGTTTAAAGCATTTATACCAGGGATGGTTATTCCCACCGCACAGTTTACATGGGAACCGGCTACTACCACTCTGTGTTGCGAATGCAGCCGTAGGCACAGGCATATTCTTTCCTGGGGAGTCCTGACCAACCATGTTATACAATTCTGCCAGAAAACACCATGTGAAAGTCTTGTAATCTAGGCTTTGCTCACCCATCTCCCTCCTAATGATCTCCACCCAAAGAACATTCGCAAGCCGAACGGCAAGCTTTGATCAGTTATGAGGAGACAGTCACGTATGATCCAGAAAGTCTACAGTATCAGGTACGTCTTCCCTGGACCGAAGAAAAGGGACGGTTGCCCACCAACAAAGGTTTGGCTGTGGGTAGGTTACGAGGACTTTAGAAGAGGTTTATTGCTGACCCTGGTTTTTGTCAACAATATTCGCAGGTAATTTCTGATCAGTTTTCGCGTGGTTTCATTGAGGAGGTTCCATTCGATGACCCTGGGTCATGTCACTATCTGGCGCATCATGGGATCTTAAAGGAGAGCAGGACTACTCCGGTTCGTATAGTATTTGATTGTTCCGCTAAGGTTAACCAGTACTTGCCTAGTCTGAACGACTGTCTGTACACGGGACCATCTTTAGTACCGGAGTTGGCTCAGGTCTTGTTGAGATTCCGTTTGCATCAGTATGCGTGGGTCAGTGACATTGAGAAATCCTTCTTGATGTTAAAACTACATGAAGACGATAGAGATTACACCAGGTTCATGTGGCCAAAGGATCCTCTTCGACTAAATTCGCCTCTACAATGTTATCGGTTCCAGGTTGTATTGTTTGGCGCTGCCTGCTCCCAGTTTCTGCTTAACGCGACCATCCTTAAGCATCTTTCTCTTGTTGATGCAGACCCGGAGTTGGTGCAGGAAATTAGGGCCGGGCTATATATCGATAACCTCCAAGGTACGGGGGATAATGAAAGTTCCCTCGTCCATGCTTACGATATGGCTCGTGAAGTAATGAATAATGCCCATTTATTCCTGCGCCAATGGGCCACAAATAGTCCCGTCTTGAGAAAGGTGTTTGCAGAAGGATGGTGTTGCTGCGGAACAACAGGATTTGGTGAAAGTGCTTGGCCTGGTGTGGAAAACTGACTCTGATTCTCTTTCCTTTGGAGTTCAGTATGCTCCTTTTGAACAGGTTACAAAGCGTGAGTGTTTAAGGTTTGCTGCCAAACTCTTTGATCCTTTGGGTGTTGTGTTGCCAGTATCAATAAGGTCTCGAATCTTTCTCCAACAATTGTGGAGACTGAAATTGGGTTGGAACGATGTTCTCTCTGTGGACCTGCAAGCGGAATGGCGGGGGATAGTGGATGACATGGTTCTCTGTAGTTGTATTGAGTTCTCTAGGAGGATCTGTTTCAGAAAGACTATTTCCCTGCATGCATTTGCTGACGCAAGCAGTGTCGCTACCGGGACTGCTATATATCTAGTCAGTCGAGAGGGTAGCCACTTGGTCATGGCAAAGGCTAAGGTGGCCCCCATCAAGTCCCTTTCCATCCCTAAATTGGAATTGACTGCAGTTCTGCTAGCCGCCAGAATGATTAACTTCGTTGAGAATGCCTATAAAGATAAACTTCATATCTCTGAAACCTATGTGTGGAGTGACAGTCAAATTACGCTACACTGGATTCACAGTCAAAAGAAACTGCCAGAGTATGCCACTAACCGCATTGACGAGATATATGCTCTAGTCCCGACTGCTTTTTTCCGGTATGTGTCGACTAAAGAGAACCCAAGTGATATGGTATCTCGAGGCGTGTCTACTAAATGTTTGAGATCTTCTGAGTTGTGGTGGAATATAGATCTCCAACAGCAGCCCGCTGGTATCGTGACCCAAATTGTAGGCACGGTGCCCCAAGATGACACACAGTTATGGGACTCGCACAAACATAGCAGCTATGAAAGATTGCAGCGTGTCACAGCATGGGTGATACGTTTCGTAAATAATTTGAAGGCAAAAAGAAATAGACTGCCCCCCACAGGTAGTGCTCATCTCAACGTACATGAAATTAGAGCTGCAGATAATGTTTTACTCAAATTATGCCAAAAAGAGACCTATTCGAAAGAACTTAAAGTATTGGTGAAGGGTAAACAGTCCAGAAATAACTTAATCAACCAGTTAGGACTACACCTGAAGGGAGGTATAATTCATTGTGGAGGCAGATTGAGGTTAGCGGCTATCTCGTAATCATGCAAGTATCCTAATCTTCTGCCCTCCAAACATCCCTAGACCCACCTGATAATTGATCGGTGCCATCAGCTCTGTTGCCATTACGGGATCGGTCACGTGGTTACCTACGTTCGTCAAAAATGGTGGGTGCCTAAACTCAGGCAGGTGGTGAAAAGAGTACTGGGTAAATGTCTGAAATGTCGTCGGGTAAAAGGTAAGCCCTACAACTATGCAGGACTGCCACCTTTACCAGCCTTGCGAACCACCCCTGGAGACCCGTATAAGGTCACTGGGGTGGACTATAGCGGAGCAATCCCGATCAAGGACTTGTCGACCATAAAGGCTTACATGCTTTTATTTACTTGCACGGTCACCAGAGTAGTCACCAAATAGTCACCAACTATGAGTGGCGGTTTATCCCGGCTAGGGCGCCGAGGTTCGGCGCTATATGGGAAAGGGCCATCGGCATTGTCAAGGCGGGGTTGAAGAAGGTGTTGGGACGTGCCTTAATTTCCTTGGAGGAATTCACTACTCTACTGTTGGAAATTGAGGCCACTATCAATGATCGTCCCTTATATTATGCTTCCGGCGACCTAGGGGATTTTACCCCAATAACACCCTCTGTGTTGGTGCGGGGTCATTGGTTGTGGGATCTTCCTGATGCTAATGAAGTAGAGGAAGGGTTGGAAGATCCAGACTACATAATTGAAGATGTCATTTCAGCCAGATATCAATATATTCGCAAACTGTCGAAAGATATCTGGCGATGCTGGTCTAACGAGTATCTGGTGACCCTCAGAGATGCGCATAAGTGTAAGCTGAGACCAATAAATGGTCGGTGGCCAGGTATCGGTGATGTCGTCATCATCCATGATGAGGGTCCGCACGCTTTTTGGAAGTTGGGCCGTATTGTCGAGTTATTACCCGGTCAGGACAGAGAAGTCAGAGTGGCTGGAGTCCGGACGAAGACGGGAACATATACGCGGCCGACTGTCCAACTGTACCCTCTTGAGGGGGACATTGAGTGCCAAGAGGACTCCTCGGAGACGCATGGAGACATTCCCACAGGGGCTACCTCGACCGATCAACCGGTCAAAGTACCCAGTGGACGTCCTAGTCGACAGGCGGCTCAAGCCTCCTCCCAATCATGGCGGAATAAAATAGCCTCCGAGCTTTTGTAGATACTGTATTATATAAACCTGGTGGCGGGAATGTGTCCAAACTCTGATATGGACAGTCTTACTTTAAGTATTACATTAAGTATTTAGTATTAAGTTTGTGGGATCAATGGTTATATAGAATAATTAAGAAGTTAATAATTATGTTCTATATTGGATATTGGGTAGTCTATCATTCCTATGAACTTAGGTAATTATAGTTGGGTGGGAAAATATATACCTACCCATTTGCGCATGCGTGATATTGGCGGACCTCTCGCGAATATTGCTAGGGTCCTGCACTCTCTCCCTAGCCGCCACAACTACCAGACCGTCTGCCTACGCTCTTGTGTTTTCACCTCACCTTTCGCCCAATTAATGATAGTACTTATCTCATCAATTCTCCATCTATCCATACTAATCCATAGATCATTAATCATCATTCCCATCAATCATTAAGTATAGTGGCCCCCTTCTTTATTCATCAACTCTATCCTATTAGCTAACACTCCTGTTTCACACACCATCTTATAACATCATCACGGCTCAACAGGTCAACTAAGTTCTACAGCACTAGATCCAGTCTTCAGGTGATATAAACTATTATATGATATTATTATACAGTCCACTGAACCATCTAACTAACGAATATCCATACCAATTACCCTCAGACCTGGGAAGAACTACGAGCAGGCAATAATATCAGTCACTAAGAGTGTCATTCCCTTTGTGTCTGTTGGGGCCATGCATGTGAACACCTGAACAAGCTGATGAAGATGCACTCTGGGATCATTGGCATCTCCAACAATGCCAATGCCAGACAGAGATTTTTCATGGTCACACCAGAACTTTCACGTCTGTCGAAAGAGTTCAAGAGTCAGTTTGACACAGTAGCTGACAGAATCACAGAACACCATGGGCTTGGGCCAAGTGCAATCAAGAGGGCACATGGTACAATCAACAAGATCAAGGCAGCCATACTCAGTCATGGAAACCCTTTTACCTCTGAAGGTGACAAGCTGCACAATGTGATCACACATGCTTACATCCCAGACGAGTATGTACCACAGATCTTGAATGCTGATATCACTGGTCAGAAGTTGTATGAACACTATGTGTCAGAGCGGATCAATGGAGATGTCAGCCTCTAGACCCCTCTGAAGAAAGAGAACAACAAGATGTTCCTGTCTGGGAACAAGAAGACCACAGTCAAACTCAAGAGACAATACTGAGGATCTGAAGGAGACTAAGGATCTGTTTGGGAGGCTGATACTACTTGCCAGGTCAACCCGAGACACCAACCTGAAAGAGGCCATTGGAAATTATGAATTCACTCTGACACCAAGGGCACTGTTCGCTCCTGATGGATCAATGCTGTCATGCCATGACAAGTCCAAGTTAATCCATCTCCTCGAGAAGCTGACAAGAGCAGACATGCCCCTTGAAGACCATCAGCAGCCTCAAGCTGGAAGTGCTACCCACCAAGATGCAATGGACACAGGATTCACAGATCCCACATCTACTGATCAGCCAAGTCGGAAGATAGTACTGGTGGACGGCATGGTGCTTGTGCAGAGGCTGAGCAAAAAACCAGCCACTGTAGTGACAGTCAAGGATCTGAGTGACTGCTTCAATGACAGACTGATGTCACTAACACGAGATTATGATGAAATCATCCTTGTGTTCGACACATACAGGGCATATTCTCTGAAAAGTGCGACCAGAGATAAACGAAGACTAGGAAAAGCTATCCAGTATCAAGTCAAAGATGACACCAACATTAAACACATCTCAATGAGCAGGTTTCTCTCTCATGACAAAACGAAGGCTGATCTGACCGACTATCTTTCTGCCAAAACTCTAGATTACAACAGGAGATCCTCAAAGCTGATCATCACGTCTACTTCTGGGCACACTAGGAGCAACAATGACCTGTTGTTTGAGGACAACAACCACGAGGAAGCAGACACACTGCTGATCCACCAGGCTGTGCTGGCATCAGGAGCGAAACCCACCTGATGCACAGTTGGTGTTCTTCTCGCCAGACACAGCTGTTCTAGTGCTAGTCACAGCAAACTATGACCTCTTGCCGAAGAACACGTCTATTTCTATGGCCTCTGGTGTTCTGCAGATTGAACCACTGTGGCGAGCTCTAGGTACAGAAAGAGCAAAGGCTTTGCCAGCCTTCCATGCCTTCACTGGGGCCGATAACACAGGAAGGTTCTCCCGGATAGGCAAGGCAACCTGGCTGCAGGTCTATCTCAAAGCAGATGAAAATGTTATCAATGCTCTGCAGATGCTTTTGGATGAAGCAGAAGTGACAGAGGGAAAGCTGTCAACACTCTGGCTTCCTTTGTATGTGCAGCTTACTCACCCAAGGATATCAACATCAAGACAATCCCTCAACTGCGATGGCATCTCTTCTGCAACCACATGGCAGAAAGTGACAAGCTCCCTCCAACACTTGAAGCTCTGAAGCAGCACATCTTGAGAGTTCATGTTCAAACAAGGGTATGGGCACAGGCAGCCGTTGCCCTGCAAGATTCGCAGCTGGATCCCCTGCAAAACGGGTACATTAAACACGTGGACGGCATGCTGAAACCAAAGACCACAGACGTCCTCCCAGCCCCAAAGGCCATCATTGAGATGGTCCGATGCAAGTGTAAATCTGACTGTTCTTCTGGCAGATGTTCCTGCAGAGCTAAGAACTTAGATTGTACTGATATGTGTCAGTGTAGCAGCCAGTGCCAGAACGATGACGATTCCCAAGCCGTGATGCACGAAAGCGATGATAATGATGATTATGATGATGTATAGGAACTGTCTAATGTAAAAGGTTTCTTAATCACGATGATCGTAATGTGTTCTAAAATTTCATGTCTTGATTCTAATAATGGTTATAGATACATCCACAGTTCACATTTGCTAAATAAAACAAACTAGTATGACAAATTATCTGTTAACTCTTCAATAAAAAGAAAAAAAACATGTTAAAATACATTTTAGTATTTTTTACCTTATTTTTGTTGGCAACATTGGATTTCCTGACCCTGAAAATGTAGGTTTAGAAGTTAAAATCAATGTTCTAGCTTATTTAGAAGCCGAGATATTACAAAACTTAAGTTTTACGGCGACCATTTTGTAAATTCCAAGATGGCCACCTTATAGACATCTGGGCAAATGGAAACATTGGTTTTCTGATTCCTTATATAATAACCTTTCCAAAAATGTACAGGCATGCTTTTCGTCTCCACCACTCAGAAAATGTACAGGCATGCTTTTCGTCTCCACCACTCAGAAAATGTACAGGCATGCTTTTCGTCTCCACCACTCAGAAAATGTACAGGCATGCTTTTCGTCTCCACCACTCAGAAAAGAAAAAAACAAATATATATATAGGCCTAATAAAAAAAAAACGAGGTCCTTACTCTAAATATTTGATTTTGTTGTATTATTTACAAATCTCTGATCGTCGGACCAAATATTTAAGTTTCGTAATGATCTCGTGATGAAACGAGATATGCCATACACTGATATATGCTTAAAACATATATTCTATAACATATAGTAATATAAAATATAAAATACTATCATATAGTAATATAGACACACTAACCCTTTGTTCAGGTGGTAGAATAATTGCCATGTTTAAATGCCTTGCATAGCGTGCACTCACCCTCAATGCTTGAAACAAGAGTGAGGATTCTGGCACTATCGACCGGGCGGGAGGGTGGTGGTTCAGTCAGAAAGTCAAATCTGTCCTTCGACTAGCCAAACACTCTTTCATCAATAGTAAATACACTGGAGTATCCAATTCTAGCTCTTTCCAAGCTTTCTGGCATCTAGCCAAAAACCTCTCCAACAATTTTTCTTCTTCGTTTTTCCCTCCCCTTTTCCACTCTGATGGTACAACCATCACTTCTTCTTCTGACAAAGCTTAAATCCTCGCTCAAACTTTCGCTATGAATTCCACCTTGGATGATTCCGGTGCTATTCCTCCCTCTCCACCCCACTCTCTCCTACTTATGCCTAATATCCTAATCTCTCCTAAAGATGTACTTTCTACCCTCGCTGGGCTTAATACTAAGAAGGCGTATGGTCCGGATGATGTTTTCCTGTTGTGCTTCTGTGCCGACTCTCTGCCTAGGGAAACTCTTCCGTCTTTGTCTCCCCCTTAACTTCTTCCCTTCTAGCTCGAAGTTTGCTCTCATTCAACCTGTCCAAAAGAAGGGTGGCCGCTCTCAACCCTCCAATTATTGTCCAATTGCTCTCATTTGGGGCTAAATAATATCTTAGTGCTTTCAATGCTTCCAAAACCCAATTTCTCCATTTATCTACCCATCAAGAACTCCTAAAGGACTATCCCTTATACTTCAACAATACAAAAATCAACCCTTCATCTTTTCTCAGTATTCTCGGTGTCTCTTTTACTTCTGATCTCTCTTTGAAAGAGCATATTACACTACCACTCTTGCTAAAATTGCTTCCCAGAAGCTGAGTGTGCTCAACCGTCTCAAGGGGTTCTTTACCCCTACACAGTTTCTTGCTATGTACAGGAGCACAGTGCGTCCATGTAATAAGTATTATTCACATTTGTGGGGAATATCCTCTCACACAGCACTCCTATACAAAGTAGGTTAGAATGCCTTTCATATCATTAACTCACGTCCACTCACCGATTCTCTGCAATCTTTTTCTCTTCGCCGCAATGTTGCATCTCTCTTGCTACTTTATCGTTATTATAAAAATCAGTGTTCCTCAGAGCTCTCTCAGTGTATATCACCTCCACTATGTAGGGTACGTAGGATACCCATCTTGCAACACAATCCCACCATTTCTCTGTACAATTTTCCAACCCAAGACTGAAACGATACTCCCAATCTTTCTTCTACTCAACAAGTGAACTCTGGAACTCTCCCTCAATCAATCTTTCCATCATCCTATGACATAGACTGCTTTAAACTTCTTGTGTCCAGGAATTTTGAACCCAACGTCCCTTGAATTTGTCTCTCTGTCACTCTTTTGGGCTTGGGGGAGACAATCGTTACAGGCAGCCTGCCTTCGTCTCCTTCATACACATAAAACAAAAAGAGAGATACAGGCAGCTTTGGTTAATTTTCTCTTAAAGATGAAGTAGGTCACCGGGTGACTGTTGACTAAACTGGACATTGAGATGCATGAACAGTTGCTTCATTCCGGCTTTAAGAAGAAACAGAGGGGTTGACATGAACACCGTTGTGTTTCAACATTATGGTGCACTCTCTCACTGTTCAAACCACATACTTTAGTACCTGAGACAGCAGTTTCCAGGAAACCGGCTAATATCCAGGAAGACCGACAAGCCATGGCCCCCATATTCCACCGATCTCAATCTCGCATACTATTTCCTCTGGGGTTACCTGAAAGAGAGAGTCTACCAGAACATTCTTGACTCAATCAAGAGACTGAAAGAAGACATCCAAAGAGAAATAAGAACAATTCTAAGAGACATGATGGAGAGAATTGTCAAGAACTTCAATGTTAATTTTTGTTTGTTTTTCATATTCAAAATATTTATTGCCATAAAATACATGCTACAAATGGTACATTTATAAAACAGAAAATGTGGCCTAGTCTGCTGAACAGATGCTCCTATGCATACAATTGAGTTTATTATATACATTTATGATGATGGTGTTACATCAACGCATAGCATCGAACTAAATGGCTACCTAAGCATAATATCCATACAAAACTATCTCAATTTTGCGTGGAATATTCTTTATTAACAGTTGCTACTTCCTGGATTTGGTTATTATTTGTCCATTCATATTTCGTTGCTTTGTTTTTCATAGAGATAGTAAACACACGATCCCAACCCCTGAGTACTGCCAGCCGAACAAAAAACACCAATACCCTCCAGAGTTCAATCTGCTATAACGGGGTATACAAGAACTCGGTACTAGTGTTCAACAACAGACTAATAAAGAGACAGGAATTCTCTAGTCTGGTCAACAATCAAACAAAGAAGTAAGAAACAACAACACCAAAGAATAGTGTTGGCCGAAGCCGAAGTAATCCACCCTTGACTAAGAACTTAAGAAGTCCTCCACCCTCTACTTCGGATCGGCACTATTACGTTACGTTAATTAATAGTCCTTAAGCATCGAGCAAGGAATCTTCTGAAAAAAGTTAGATGCTTCTCGGATGCTCGTAAGAAGTACGTATCGGATTTTGAACAGTAATTCAATAAGAAAAACACTGGCAATTAAATACTATTACAGGTTTAAATTGGCATAAGAATAATTAAAAGAATATGCAATAGTAAATGGCAAACATTAAAAAGAAGTACTCCGCAAATGCAACGGCAATAGCCTACTCGGATTGTGCTCGTGGGCCACTAATCACTAAAGTAGCCAAGCTTGCAACACATGAAATCAATAGTGCATAAACAATATCATACATAAGGAAAGCTTCAATACTATTCTGTATCTACTAATCGAGTAAAGTCTAGCTGGGGTACTGTGGGCAAAAGGTAGCAGTGACTGAGCAAAAACGGCTCGTAGCCTAGCGAAGTCCTCACAACTGTTTAAAGTATTACGTTAACACTAACAAGTGCACTTTGAGAAATCCAGATCCCTTGTATCTGGTTTTCTCCCGGCTCCTTGACAAAGTAAAAACAAGCTGTTAATAAAATACAGGGTGGTTAGGCTCTTGCCCTCACGCACTGTAAATTATTAACTCAACACAGTCAGCCGCGAAGACAACCTAGGCTTCACTGAACCGAAACGAGTATGCAGGTTTATCGCTTAACCACTGCATCAAACAACAACTCGTAACACAGAAAAGCCTTACCCCAGTCTAGCATTACCTAGACTAGCAGAAACAGGAATAATAATAATAACACACAGGGAAATGCATAGACAAGTGCAACAAACATAAATCAATCCTATTCTAAGTTAACCCTTCCAAAATAGGCTATCTAATAGGCATGTATCTCATGAGAACTCAAGCGATAATACGTTGGCTGACTAGCTCTGCACCAACGGGACCATGGAAGTTAAAAAGGGTAGGGAAAAGAGGAGATAAGAATGTAAGGTAGTAGAGAAAGTTCACATCAGTCAGAAGAATATATATAGTTAGCAAGGGAAATGAGAAGTCGCTCTGCCTAATGAGTTCTGATCAAAAAATGGCTAGACTTCCCTTTTTATACTCGGCCCTCTAGTGAGCCCAACGTGAACTACTAAGGACCGCCCACTGACAATCATTACGTAATTTCTCTCTCTCCTCTGGGATAGACAAAGGCTTTCCTAGCAGGGAGGGGAGGGGGGAGGGGGGGGGGGAGTGCTAGTGAGTTAGGCCCACCTCCCGCATGGCGCACCCACTGACCCCCAACTGTGGCTGCCGCTTCTCCCATCATTACAAATAAGTTTTACACACAATACTTATAACTAATGATATAAAATAGAACTCGTTGACTCAGATGAAAACAAAATACATATTCATATTACTTATAGTACAACGGCTCACATGAACTAAGTTAGGAAACTCTACATAGACTACAGCCAAAGTTCCTGCCCTGACGATCCTAGCGAGAGTGGGGCATGACTAGGCGTTCTGTACAGCATGCTCACACTGGACATGCGTCACACCTCCCCAAGATTTTACTTGCTCAACCCTGAGCTAAAATCTGACAAACACAGAACCCCATCAAGCCCCTCACACCCAGCGACCCAGCGACCGCATGGCACTAAAACAAAGCTGAGTTTATCACCAAAACGCATCTTATTATTAACCAAAAATTCACATTTTATAACTCCTCCCAACAATAGCAAAAAGACACAATATCATGCTCCCAGAGCGAGCTTACAGCAGCTCAGCCGTTTGATAGTTTGTGGACTACTCAAACTCTATAGGCTATGACAAACTTATACGATTACCTATATCAAAAGAAAGAGTTTTTTATATGATTTTTATATTTTAATATGTTTTTCCCGGCTGCACTATAAGGGCAGCCTATTTTCCTCCACTCAAACCCACACACCTGTGATAGCCTACGACTGATCATCCACCCTTGATAAACAATCCGCGATCACATTGTCACATCCAGCAATATGACGGATGTCCAGGTTATACTCCTGCAACATCAAAGACCACCTGGTCAGTCTCATATTGTGATTGTGAAATTGATTCAGGAATCTCAAAGGGTGATGATCAGTGTAGATAACCACGACTGGGCCATAGGCTGGAACATACACCTCGAAGTGCCTGAGCGACAGCACAATCGCCAGTAATTCCTTTTCTATTGTAGAATAGTTCTTTTGTGCAGCATTGAACTTCTTAGAAAAGAAACTTACTGGGTGTTCCACACCTTCATTGTCTGTCTGTAGCAAGACGGCACCAGCCCCTACACCACTAGCATCTGTTGCCAGCTGAAAAGGCCTGTTAAAGTCTGGGGCCCTGAGTATCGGGTGAGTACATAGCAAATGTTTCACCAAAGTGAAAGCCTTTTCACACTCAGGTGCCCACAAAAACTTTTTGTCTTTAGATAACAAATCTGTGAGAGGTGCCAACACCGTTGAGTAACCTTTTATGAAGCGTCTGTAGTAGCCTATCATACCCAAGAATCTCATAATCTGCTTCTTGGTTGTTGGGTGCGGAAATTTATTGATAGCCTGTACCTTGTTCTGAGGAGGGCACACCTGTCCCCTTCCCACTACAAACCCAAGGTACTGCACAGTGGCTTTTACGAAGTCACACTTTGCCAAATTTACTACCAGACCTGCTTCACTAAGTTTCCGGAACAAGGTCTCAAGGTGCTCACAATGGCTCTCAAAGTCGTCATCATAAATGATTACATCGTCCAAATATACGGTGCAATTTGGAATGTCCTTTACAATTTCATTCATCAGGTTCTGAAACGTTGCTGGTGCATTCTTAAGCCCGTAAGGCATAACATTGCACCGGTAGGTACTCCCGTCCACAACAAAACCACATACCTCTTTAGCACGCTCGGACAAAGGTACTTGCCAGTAACCTTTTACTAAATCTACTTTAGACAAAAAACGAGCATTACCAATTTTGTCAACACTATCATCAACCCGAGGAAGAGGATATGGGTTAGTTGGAGTCAAACCGTTTAACCCAGGAAATCAGCTCCCCCTTGGACATCCCTACTACATTGGAAATTCCCAAAACCTTGGCTATCAGGTGCAAGCCACAAACATCCACCCCAGTCAGCCTCTCCTCCGTCACGTGGTACCGCTTACTCACAAAACTCTAGCATCCTCCTCACTGGTTACTAACGGCACACCTTCAAATGGCATCTCTCGCTCATCGTCAGTGCTAATGCACGACATACTGAAGTCCACAAAAAAATTCTCGAGACAAAAGTGTTTAACTTCCTATGCAAGCACTAATTACTAAATTAACTGGAGTCTCTTAAATGCTTTACTAATTGCCATACAAAAACAAATATTCTTCAATATGCACGCTAAAATACAAACAAACAAATGTTGTACAACTCTGCAAAAATTTATACTGTTCACAAAATCCTAAGCAAGGTCGCCATTTGTTACGACCTGGCACTCGGGTACACAAGGGCTCTCAATCAGGACTCTAATACGGCTCGCTGCCACAACGGAAACACACGATCCCAACCCCTGAGTACTGCCAGCCGAACAAAAAACACCAATACCCTCCAGAGTTCAATCTGCTATAACGGGGTATACAAGAACTCGGTACTAGTGTTCAACAACAGACTAATAAAGAGACAGGAATTCTCTAGTCTGGTCAACAATCAAACAAAGAAGTAAGAAACAACAACACCAAAGAATAGTGTTGGCCGAAGCCGAAGTAATCCACCCTTGACTAAGAACTTAAGAAGTCCTCCACCCTCTACTTCGGATCGGCACTATTACGTTACGTTAATTAATAGTCCTTAAGCATCGAGCAAGGAATCTTCTGAAAAAAGTTAGATGCTTCTCGGATGCTCGTAAGAAGTACGTATCGGATTTTGAACAGTAATTCAATAAGAAAAACACTGGCAATTAAATACTATTACAGGTTTAAATTGGCATAAGAATAATTAAAAGAATATGCAATAGTAAATGGCAAACATTAAAAAGAAGTACTCCGCAAATGCAACGGCAATAGCCTACTCGGATTGTGCTCGTGGGCCACTAATCACTAAAGTAGCCAAGCTTGCAACACATGAAATCAATAGTGCATAAACAATATCATACATAAGGAAAGCTTCAATACTATTCTGTATCTACTAATCGAGTAAAGTCTAGCTGGGGTACTGTGGGCAAAAGGTAGCAGTGACTGAGCAAAAACGGCTCGTAGCCTAGCGAAGTCCTCACAACTGTTTAAAGTATTACGTTAACACTAACAAGTGCACTTTGAGAAATCCAGATCCCTTGTATCTGGTTTTCTCCCGGCTCCTTGACAAAGTAAAAACAAGCTGTTAATAAAATACAGGGTGGTTAGGCTCTTGCCCTCACGCACTGTAAATTATTAACTCAACACAGTCAGCCGCGAAGACAACCTAGGCTTCACTGAACCGAAACGAGTATGCAGGTTTATCGCTTAACCACTGCATCAAACAACAACTCGTAACACAGAAAAGCCTTACCCCAGTCTAGCATTACCTAGACTAGCAGAAACCAGGAATAATAATAATAACACACAGGGAAATGCATAGACAAGTGCAACAAACATAAATCAATCCTATTCTAAGTTAACCCTTCCAAAATAGGCTATCTAATAGGCATGTATCTCATGAGAACTCAAGCGATAATACGTTGGCTGACTAGCTCTGCACCAACGGGACCATGGAAGTTAAAAAGGGTAGGGAAAAGAGGAGATAAGAATGTAAGGTAGTAGAGAAAGTTCACATCAGTCAGAAGAATATATATAGTTAGCAAGGGAAATGAGAAGTCGCTCTGCCTAATGAGTTCTGATCAAAAAATGGCTAGACTTCCCTTTTTATACTCGGCCCTCTAGTGAGCCCAACGTGAACTACTAAGGACCGCCCACTGACAATCATTACGTAATTTCTCTCTCTCCTCTGGGATAGACAAAGGCTTTCCTAGCACTGAGGGGAGGGGGGAGGGGGGGGGGAGTGCTAGTGAGTTAGGCCCACCTCCCGCATGGCGCACCCACTGACCCCCAACTGTGGCTGCCGCTTCTCCCATCATTACAAATAAGTTTTACACACAATACTTATAACTAATGATATAAAATAGAACTCGTTGACTCAGATGAAAACAAAATACATATTCATATTACTTATAGTACAACGGCTCACATGAACTAAGTTAGGAAACTCTACATAGACTACAGCCAAAGTTCCTGCCCTGACGATCCTAGCGAGAGTGGGGCATGACTAGGCGTTCTGTACAGCATGCTCACACTGGACATGCGTCACATGATAGATAGCAGCAGTGATTCATCAGCGAAGAGCTTGGATTGAGCATGTTGATACTGTATACTGTTAATATATATATATATATAGAATGGGTGTGTGTGCTGGAGTGAGTGAGGGAGCAGCAAGAGCAGGTGCATGTCTGTTTGTAAGTAACAAATGGAAGGAGTTTGTAAGAGAATATGGGTCTGTGGGTTCAAGGATTGTGTGGGTGAGAATGAAAGTAGGAATACAAACGTGGGTGATTGTGTGTGTATATGCTCCGACAGAGGATAAAACAGTAAGAGAGAAAGAGGAGTTCTAGGGGAATGTGGAGGCGTGCCTGGATAAGTTTGACAAGAACGAAAGAATATTTCTGATTGGGGATATGAATGGTAAGTGGGTGATAGGAAAGTTGATGGAGTGCTGGGAGGGTGGGGGGTACCGTCAGAGGTAAATGGGAATGGTAGTGCACTTGTGGACATATGTGTGGGGAGGAGGCTGTGGATAGCCAACACCTTCTTCCGACACAGAATGATACACAGGTACACATGGAAAGTGGTGTGGAGGAAGAAGGATAAGGATAAGACAGTGGTGGAACGAAAGTAACTGATTGATTATATATGTGTGGATAAATGAATGAAGAAATCTGTGATGGATGCTAGGGTGTATAGGGGTATTGGAGGGGGTCTGTCTGATCATTACGTAGTAGTAGCTAAGGTTAGGATACAAAAGAAGTGGGTGAGGAGAGCTGGAGGGAGGCGAGAGGAAGGTGGAATGGTGAGGAGGGTGGAGAGGCTACAGGAGGTGGAAATCAGGGAAGAGTACAGGAGAGCAGTGGAAAGACGACTAGGTGGGTTCGACCTGGAAGATATGGAGGAAGTGGAGAAGGTAAGCAAGGTGTTTAACCCTCTCCGACATATGACGCAATTTTGAGCCTATTAGGGATACTTTAAAGCCTTTCTTACCATCAGGGGTATTTATAAACCTTTAGTTTAGTTACTTCAACCTCTGCAGTTGTCTTTGAGTTAGCTGTGGGCAGAAAACTAATTGTGGAGAGGTAATTATAAGAGTTAGAGAACTCTATTTCTTATTGCTAATCTGGCAACCTCTGCATCATATGAGTCTGAAAGGGTTAAGGAAGAGATCTGTGCAGCATGTGAGGAGGTGTGTGGTGTGAGGAGAAGAGGGAGGGGAGTGAATTTTTTTTTATGGGGGGGGGCGGGAGGGAAGGAAGGGGGTAGGGGTGGTAGGGAGGGGGGGGTAGGGGGGGGGTGGGGGGGCGGGAGGGGGAAGGGGGTGGGGGGAAGGAAGGAGGGTGGGGGTGGGGTGGGGGGGGGGGGGGGGGGGGAGTTAACCAACAACGAGCCCCCCTACCACCCTACCCCCCCTAACTCCCCGCCTCCCCCTAACCCCGGCTACCACCCTACCCCCCTCCCCTCCCCTCCCTAGCCTCCTTCCTTCCCTTCACCCCTGCCCCCTCCCCCCCCCCCCCCCACCCCTCCCTACCACCCCCTCCCTATCCGCCCCAATCCCCTCCTTCCCTCCCCACCCTCCCAGCTCCGCCCCCCCCTCCCGCCCCCCCATAAAACACGTATAGCCTTTTTAGCCCCTCGTCTTTTTTTAAAGTTTAAAAATTCCATAGACGAGTTATTTATGAACCGATTTTGTTTAAATTTATACCATAAGTACACTTTGGCAAGCTGAATCGAATGGCGCAAACAGAATTAAAATCGGACCATTAGTTTAGGATTTAGATTTTGACGGGGCTTCCTGGAGGGCCCAGGGGACCGTTTTTTGGACTTTAAAAGTCCTCTGTAGCCCAAACTATAAGTCCTAGGGAATTCTACTTGGTGCCATTCGATTTTTCTCGCCGAGCTGCTTCTAGACATGGTCTTAGATTTCATTTCCGCCCAGCCATGGTGGACAGAAGAAGTAAAAATAGCTGTGTAAGAAAAGAAGAAAGCGTATAGCGAGTGGTTGGGTAGTAGAGGTAATGAAGATTTGGAGAGGCAGAAACGAGCTAGGTACGTGGAGAGAAAGAGAGTGGTGAAGAGAGTAGTGAAGGAAAGTAAGAGAAGAGTAGATGAGGAATTTGGAAGGAATCTGAGTGTAAAATGGAGGGAGTGTAAGAAACTGTTCTAGAAAGAAGTCAAGAAAGTTAGGGAAGGTAGCAAAGGAAACAGTAAGGGTGTGAAAGATAAGAATGGGAGAATGCTAGCTGAGAAGCAAGAGAGTTGAAAGATGGAGGGAGTACTTCAACGAGTTGCTAAATGTAAGGAATGAAGAGCCAGCAAATATAGTTGGATATGGTATGGGAGGGAGAAGAGGAGAAGTAGTGGAGGAGGAGGTGGGGATCAGGAGGTCGGATGTGTGGGAAGCCATGAAAAGAGTGAAGTTGGGGAAAGCACCAGGAACCGATGGAGTAAGTGGGGAAATGTTGAGGTATGGTGGTGATATAGTGATCAAATGGGTATGGAAAATGTGCAAACTAGCATGGGAGAAGGGGAATGCACCCGATGACTGGAAGACTGGCATAATAGTCCCCTATAGAAGGGCAAAGGGGAGAGAGGAATGTGTGGTAACCACCGAGGAATATGTCTTTTAAGCGTAGTAGGGAAGGTGTACAGTAGGGTAGTGATTGAGAGAGTGAGTGAGAACGGAGAAATGGATAGGCGACGAGCAGGGAGGTTTTAGGAATGGAAGAGGATGTGTAGGTCACATTTTTACCGTGAATTGTGTTGTGGAAAAATATCTGGAGAAGCAACAAAAGGTGTATGTTGCCTTTATGGACTTGGAGAAGGCCTATGACAGAGTGGATAGAGAAGGCTTGTGGAAAGTACTTAGAATATACGGAGTAGATGGCAAGTTGCTGAAAGAAGTGAAGAGCATGTATGAGGGTGCAAAGGCGGCAGTACGTGTGGACAACGAGCAGAGCGAGTTCTTTGACCTGAGTGTTGGGTTGAAACAGGGGTGTGTTATGTCCCCATGGTTGTTTACTGTATATATGGATGGAGTCATGAAAGAAATACTAGGAAGAGCAGTGGATGTTGGTGTATCGCTGAAAAGGGAGGGAAATGAGTGGAAGCTGCCTATACTGCTGTTTGCGGATGACACAGTTCTGATGAGCGATAATGAATGGGAGTTGCAGGGTCTGGTAAATGAATTTGGAACAGTGTGCGAAAAACGGAATTTGAAGGTAAATGTGGGGAAGAGCAAGGTTATGGTCTTCGAAAGGGGTGAAGTCACTGAGTGTGAGGTGAAGTTGAACGGTCAGGCTATGGAGATCGTCAGTTCTGTTAAGTATCTGGGCAGTGTGTTGAGTAAAGATGGGACTATGGATGAAGAAGTGCGGGAGAGGGTGCAACAGGGGAAGAAGGTTGTAGGAACGTTGAAAGCAGTAACAAGAAATAGAGTGGTCAGTATGGAAGTGAAGAAGTCCTTGCATGATAGTGTGGTAATCCCGACACGAACTTACGGAAGCGAAGCATGGACGTTCGTGGAGAGACTCAGACCAAGAGTGAGAGCGGTGGAAATGAGTTACTTGAGAAGTGCGTGCAGAGTTACATGGAGGGATAGACAGACGAATGAGGAAGTAAGAAGGAGGTGTGGTGTGGAGGTAGATGTGCTGGAAAGTGTGAAAAGGAACAACTTGAGATGGTTCGGCAATATGGAACGTATGGGAAGCGAGAGAATGACTAAGAGGGTGTACGAGAGCGAGGTGGAAGGACAGAGAGGGAGACGTAGACCGAAGGAGAGATGGAAGGATGGAGTGAGGAAGTGTATGAATGAAGGCGGTGCTGGTTGGGAGGAGGGGCGTCGACTGACAGGGGACAGAGGTGCATGGTGGCGGTTCGTTCGTGGCCACCGATTCGGGGATCACGGCGTCAGGCAATAGATAGATAGATAGATCTATATATTATTATGTTCCTTCCAACAACCAACCATACTCCTAAAATCGATTAATGAAATTTACAAACACATGTGGCAGTCCGTGGACTCGAACCCAGGATGCTCACACCGAAAATCAACACCTTATACATCGCACCACGAAGACAGTTAAAGGTTTATAAGTTACAGTCAGACTGTGAAACTAAGCATTTCATGAAATGACTAAGCATTTCAGTCAATCTGTGAAATGACTGGTTACTAACTAGTTACTAACCTAACTTAGGTTAGGTTAGGTTAGGTTATATTGATCTCCACCTATTATTTATGAAGTGAAGCAAATTGTTCACACATGACACACCTCATTCTGCTTTTATATATGGGGTTTGCCCTACCTACCTAACCTAACCTGAACTACCTAACCTGACCTAACCTAACCTACCTAACCTACCCTGTTAGGTTAGTAACCAGTTAGTAACCAGTCATTTAACGAAATGACTACGTTTCACAGTCTGACCGTATACACATATATATATATATATATATATATATATATATATATATATATATATATATATATATATATACTCCAGCCTAGCCTGGGGTCACATGAATTCTCTACACCCTTGCTGTGCTTTTAAGTGTTAACTGGTTAGTACTTGCAGTCTTCAATAAATGTACATACCCCCAAGTAGCTTAGCATAATATACTACATATATTTCGAACTGTTAGTTCTCCATACATTATGCATTTATTATTAAATGTTACTTGTTTTCATAACTCTCTAAACTCACGTATTACTCGCTTCCCACATTGAACACTCGGGAACAACAATTTGCAATCAACATAATTTTCCTTAGAATTTACTACAAGATGTGTATTATTTTAACAATTATTTAACATGTTATTAGTATCCCCTAAGAGTTCATATTATAATTCCAAGTATACCTTTTTTAAGGGTCTTCATGTCGGTTTTTCTTTGCTTTTAGGCTGAAGATGGCTTTTGCTTAAGCCAAAACGCGTTCCAATTAAAGATGTTCATCACAACACTGGTTTTTCTCTTCATATTGCATCTCCGCTTCCCTCGTGATGAGAGTATTGCTTCTATATATATATACTATATATATATATATATATATATATATATATATATATATATATATATATATATATATATATATATATATATATATACAGGGTGTCCCAAGAGGAAAGGGCATAACTTTGGGAAAGGATAGAACAAATTATTCTAAGCCTAAAATGTTTTATACAAAAATCCAAATTTAGACCTATATAGAGATATTGCATTTTGAAAATGGTATTTTCTTCAGTATTTCCCCATAAGGGTGGCCTAGGTGTCCTAGTACCTACTACACCTCCACTTTCTGCAATTATTTTACCATGTTATTTTAAAGATACTATAATTCTGTAAGTTGCAAAATGATTATAGACATATTAGCTCACTTTGGAGTAGTTGGAAACAATTTGACATGGAAGAGTCCATTACAGTGATGCAGGGGAGGACACTACATAAAACCTTCAATATATTTTTAACGGTTGAAATTAGGACTTTTTGTTATAGACTATTTTATGCTTAAAGAATACCTTGTTCTATCATTTCCTAAAGTTATGCCCTTTCCTCCTGGGACACCCTGTATATATATATATATATATATATATATATATATATATATATATAAAGAGAGAGAGAGATTTACATACATGCACTGGCCACACAGACTTTACGATCCAAACAAGGGGGTCATCAGGGCTTAATTCTAGTAGAGATGTCATATCCGATAGAAAAGGAAAGTTGAAGGAAAGGATAGAAAAGAAGAAGGCTCTCTCCCCACCCTCTATTCCCTCCAGCAATTGCCGTACATAAAACATTTGGAAGTGATTAACCTTGCTGGGCTTCGAAATCCCCAGAAGGAATTTTACAGGAAAGATTGAAAAAAAGAAAGGAAAATTTACGCAACCCTTCGCCTTGGTAGCATGTACATTTTAGGGTTAATTGGAATCATCCAACCCATCACCCTTAGTAGTATGTACATTTTTAATGATGATTTTTATAACTATTATTCTTTATTTGTTTATTTACTTTTGTCTTTCCTTTCTTCTTACGCTCTCTTCAGCTGAACACATAAAACGGTGATAATTTCTGCCTACTCCATACCAATTGTTCTGTGGTATGAATCTAGATTTTTCTTAAATGTATCTATATAGAGGAGCTGTCTATTACTTTATTTGAGAGTTTGTTCTACTCATCAATTACACTGTGAGTGAAGAAATGTTTTGTTGTATCTAGATTCGCTCTCCTACCTAATAATTTTAAATTGTTTCCTCTTGTCTTCAGCTTTTTTGAATAACTTATCTACGTTAATGTTACTGAATCCTTTTAGCATTTTAAAACACTCATCAATTGGCCTCTCATCCTTCGTTTCTTAAGTGAAAAAAGGTCAAGGTCTCTCAATCTTACATCATATGATTTATTTCTCAATTTAGTGGCTCGTCTTTGCACAGATTCCAATTTTTTAATATCCTTTATGAGGTGGGGTGACCAAAACTGCACAGCGTATTCGAGGTGCGGTCTCACCATTATTTTGTATAAGAGCAAAACTATGTCTTTGCTGTGAATAATGAAAGTTTCTTCTAATGAAACCTAGTGCCCTGCTTGCTTTGTTTGCAGCCGCTGTGCATTTATTGGAAGATTTTAAGTTTTCGTTTATCAGCAATCCCAGGTCTTTTATTTGTGTTACATTTTTTTATCTTCTCTTCATTCATGTAGTATTCATATGTTTTTGTTTAACCTATTTGCAATATCTGTTCATTTGTTTACATTCAACGGCATTTTCCACTTCTCCGACCATTCTGTGACTTTATTTAAATCAGCTTGAATGTTTATTCTATCACTTTTGGAAATTATTGCATTACCTATCTTTGTGTCATCCGCGAATTTGGAAATTAAATTATTTATGCCATTATCTATATCATTGATATATATTATGAATAACACTGGGCCCAATACTGAGCCTTGGGGGACTCCACTAGCTACTGGGCTCCATGTTGATTCCACACCGTTGATAACTATTCTTTGATTTCTTTCACTTAGCCAGTTTTTATTCCAATCATACGTTTTGCCCTGAATTCCTATGTCTCTTATTTTCTGTAATAATTTATCATGCGGGACCTTGTCGAAGGCCTTTTGAAAGTCTAGTTACACTATGTCGAGGCTTTTGGTGGTCATTTAGTTTGTATAGGCTGTCATAAAATGCTATTAAATTGGAGAGAGAGAGAGAGAGAGAGAGAGAGAGAGAGAGAGAGAGAGAGAGAGAGAGAGAGAGAGAGAGAGAGAGAGAGAGAGAGAGAGAGAGTAGAAGATATTTGGGGAAAGTTGACCTAGCCAACCACATAGCTGATGGAAGTTGAGTAAGCATTTCAACAGTCACTTGGAAAAATTGTAGTCCTCGTTGTAAAGAACAACTTGTCCGAAATTTGATAACGGCAGGCAGAGAAAAGGCACAGGGGTCCATGGAGACCATCCAAAATCCATTACAATTACTATTTTTAGCTGAATAATATTGACCGAAAAAATCCAGATTAATTGGATTGTGTCACCTTATGAAAGGGCTAAGCACAATCCAGCTAACCTCATTACGATAATCGTGTGGCGTTAATAAGCAGATTTGTGTGGTGAGGACTGAGATTACGATAAGATAATCTCAAATTTAATTGGTCTCTTTATCTTGAACGGTGTACAATACTATGTGTTTTTAAGACCAACAAATTGTTGTTTTCATAACCATGATCGCAAATCAAAACAATTTAATTTACTGCAAATTTAATATGACGCCGGTGAGCAAATTAAATACATTATTTAGTATTCAAAGGCGAAAATAATATCAATTTGGATAACTGATTATATTTTCCGTCAATAGAACATGTAATGAATGGTACAGTAGAAGTTTATCATATATTTGTTTGTCTGTGAACAAGATTTTTCATAACCCTACAAATGTCCATGACTGTTTTCCAGTACCATCAATTGCTAACCAAAACACTTCAAAAGGAATAAGATTTGGTTAAGATTATGATAGCATAATGCATAAATGCGCGGAATTTCGGTGTGAGTATCCTAGGTTCGAGTCCTTGGAGTGCCACATGTATTTGTTGATTTCATAAATTGAGTTTAGAAGTAAAGTTGGTTTTTGAAAAATATAGGGTTGAGTCACGGAGGGATGAATGAAAACCTAATATTTAGTAGTGGCCCCGAAATCATTGACGATATGCCTATTACATAATAGCTCTCTTTCAAGCCCTTCAGCATTTTTGAAACAGCTGCCACAGGGAAAAAGAGTACCAACATCTTAAGTGTACGGTAATTCACTTATGGAATCGTCCCTATGATTAGGTACTCACTACAAAAAAACTTCGTAAAAAATAAAATATAAATTTTAACTCAAGAAATACTATAATTGTGGATGTCTTCCCGTGGATTCGAGACGCTGATCTGCCCAGCGCCATTACGTCTTTCAATGATATATCAAGATTTAACTAAAAGACATCAACAAATGGGAAGGGGATGGAAGGGAGGGCCTGCATCGTCAATGATTTCGGGGCCACTACTAAATATTGGGTTTGTATTCACCCCTCCGGGACTCAACCCTATAATTTATTAGTGGCCCCTCCATCATTGACGATATGCCTGATATCTCAAGACTGGAGGGGGACATTCGTGACAATATCCAACAAAACCAACCATAGATTGAGAAAAAACACCGAAAATAGCATTCTTAAATTTATTGTATATTATATACAATATTTTTGGTTTAACATTGGAAAGAGAAGCAGACCGCGCACTTCGAAGATAGTCTGCTTGTATACAATCATAACCTTGCAGGTACATGTAGGTAATGACTATCACATCTGAGATTCATAAAAATAATGGTTAAGAATTCCTGAATCTTTGACAAAAATAAAATTAACTTGTATGAATATCTATGTGCTCACGCCCAATATCTATATTTACATCTATCCATGTGCTCACACCCAATATCTATATTTACATCTATCTATGTGCTCACGCCCAATATCTATATTTACATCTATCTATGTGCTCACGCCCAATATCTATATTTACATCTATCTATGTGCTCACGCCCAATATCTATATTTACATCTATCTATGTGCTCACGCCCAATATCTATATTTACATCCATCTATGTGCTCACGCCCAATATCTATATTTACATCTATCTATGTGTTCACGCCCAATATCTATATTTACATCTATCTATGTGCTCACGCCCAATATCTATATTTACATCTATCTATGTGCTCACGCCCAATATCTATATTTACATCTATCTATGTGCTCACGCCCAATATCTATATTTACATCTATCTATGTGCTCACGCCCAATATCTATATTTACATCTATCTATGTTCTCACACCCAATATCTATATTTACATCTATCTATGTGCTCACGCCCAATACCTATATTTACATCTATCTATGTGCTCACGCCCAATATCTATATTTACATCTATCTATGTGCTCACGCCCAATATCTATATTTACATCTATCTATGTGCTCACGCCCAATATCTATATTTACATCTATCTATGTGCTCACGCCCAATATCTATATTTACATCTATCTATGTGCTCACGCCCAATATCTATATTTACATCTATCTATGTGCTCACGCCCAATATCTATATTTACATCTATCTATGTGCTCACGCCCAATATCTATATTTACATCTATCTATGTGCTCACGCCCAATATCTATATTTACATCTATCTATGTGCTCACGCCCAATATCTATATTTACATCTATCTATGTGCTCACGCCCTATATCTATATTTACATCTATCTATGTGCTCACACCCAATATCTATATTTACATCTATCTATGTGCTTACGCCCAATATCTATATTTACATCTATCTATGTGCTCACGCCCAATCCCCACTTTTCCTATTTGTATTTTCTATTGTATTCTATTTTATTTTATTTTTTTCCTTGGGTGTACGTATAACTACCTGTATATTGTTGTACGACTTATTGCATATATCTCGTAGTTGCAACTATTATTGATATTGTTATGTAATATGAAATAAAATAATATATAAAATTAATAAGTGCAATAGTGACAGTTAATATACTCATTTTAGAGAAAGTCACTCGATACGTAAGTGTAATTAGAGATTGCATGTGATCATGTGATCAGATTCACGTGATCATGTCTCGTACGGAGGCAGCGGCGCCTGCAGTCTAGTATGGTCGCGATCATGGTGGAATATTCTGGTTTCGTGAGACCTATAATATATTACGTGCGGCCCACTCTCAGGCTGACTCCAGATTCAACTGACCAGCTGTTACCATCACACCTCTCTCTCTTGCCTGTACATAGTGATTATTACCTAGTGAAGTGACATATCTCTCCTGGCTACCTTTAAACGATTTTAAGCAACCTGCAATCTGCAAATCCTTGCCTGTTATCGAGGAGTTGAGTATATAAGTGTATCTGGGCTATTTGTCGACTCAGCAATAATTGAGAGAATAGTCTTAATGCTTTCTGACGCAATTTGAAATCCTTATCCAGGTGCACCAGGGGAGGAGTTGAAAAGGGGTCCTGCAATTCCCATAAAGACAATTTAGGGGCAGACAGAAAATTCAAGATAGCAGGTGGAACTCCCCCGGGCTTTTTTATCGGCAACGAAAACCAAGAATGAGTCTCTTGAGGTATTTGATGGGAGGACTTTGAAGTAATAATGGTGGCAAACTGCTGTGCTTCTGTCTCCCAGTCTACCCACGGACCTGTGCCTACCTGCCCCACCTGCAGGAATGGGTTGCCGGACTGATCGTTAACCGGAATTGTGTCCAATTCCGGCGTAAGTAAAGCAAGAGCTTTTACTTCATTCAAGCCGTCAACCTTTGACCAGTCAACAAACAGACATGCAGAGGAGGCAGGTGGATGAGCTGGTATGGAAGAATACACAAAATAATCATAAGCATACACATTAGGAATGGCTTTGATAGACACATCTAAAGTATTACCTGCAGTATCCTTTGCCCTTAACCCTTTATTGGCGCGCGCAACTTATGTCATGTGAAAGAAATTTGGACTAATTGGCGGTTCACAACTTATGTCGTGTGCCATTTTCACCACGTAATGTTGCTGAGAGAGAGAGATAAGTGGTGGCAGGAGAGTAGCAAGTGTATGACTGCTCCAGACCACCGCGGCGGAACTACTGACATGAATCCCACCCTCCCCCACCCTCACGCACTCGTTACACAGGGAATTATGTAGGGAAACTACCTAATTACATGGTTTTTGCACTCGTGTTGCGCGATCATTGCAAAAAAACTAGCAGTCGTACAAGGATGGTTGGGGTGTCATTGGAAAGCTCTGTTTATGCCCTTTCAGGGATAGATACTTGTTTTATGCTCTGGGTCTTATTTAGGCATGACAATGATCACATAAACAACCCTATTTAGGGTAAAAACACCCCGCTGGGCGGTACATATAAATTACCGCCTAGGCCGCTCGTTAGGTGTTAATTTCCTGTTTTTATTCAGCTGAATAGTCCACTTACTTGGTACCGGGAGCTCCCCCGAGATTGTCATTTGTGCACTAGAGTGATTCTGAGCTGTAACTGTAACCCATGACCAATCTGGACCATAAAGAAGAGGCATAAGGCCCTTCTTAATAGGGGTCTTATCAAAAGGAGGTGGAATAACATCAGTAATAACCCTTACGTTAGTTGTAGTTAAAGTAGATGTAACAGGGATAAGACTAGCACAAGTAAGAGTAGGCGTTACGTTAGTTGGAGCCATAACCCTGGTTGTCTCCAGGTGTCTCACAACAGACATTATCGGTGGAGCTTCCGGTACTTGAGTAGGAATTTCCGGTGATGTTGCTGGACACTGTAAATTTTGCAAAAAGTTATGTAAAATTGACTGTAAATCATCTCTCGTCACATACTCTTTCTGTGACACCTTAGACGTTACCGAGTCTACCTCTGACCCACTAGGTAAGTGTTCGGGTTGAGCAGAGGATAAAGGTTCTACTTCCTCCTGCTCTTCACGTACCACTTCCATCTCTTCCGGTTGTTGCCCTACTTCAGAGAGTAAATGTTGTTCAAGACCTTCCCATGACAAGTCTGGGGCGGATGAAGGTACTGGGTCAATGTTCTGAACACTGTCCTTAGTCCCCACCGGGCATTGTCTATGTGTACCTGTTTGCACTGGTTCTAGGTGCCGCTAAACACTATGACCATCTAGTTCTACCCTAGTCTTTGTACTCTGGCTGTCACTGTGACGTTCACTCACCGGGTAACCTCTATACTGGTCAGCCAAGACTTTTGACGGAACCCTGCGAGAATGAGAAAGTTTATCTATCCGAGGTATAGCAAAACGGAAAGCCTGAGACACTGAGTTTCTTTCACTTGGACCTTTCCTGGGAGTTGACTCAATGTCCTCCGTTCCCACCTCTTAACTGCCAGATTGGACGTGAGACATGGTAGAGGTAGGGGCGGAGGATGGAGGACGAGACCCCGGCGATTGCCGGAGTCGCGAGCACGTCGCGTCCGTATGGGATTTCTTACGACCCTTCCCATCTGAACTCTGGGCACTAGATGACGCCGGTTCAGTTTTCTTTTTCTTATGCGATCTTCAAGCACCTACAGATGACTTCGATGATTGCTTGAGCGGCGATCTAGATCTTGACCTGGTTCGGTCATCTCGTGGAGATACCGACCGCGCTCTCTTCGATTGGCCGGGGGAGGGGTTGCCTTAGTTGAAGATTCACTACTATCACTGCTGCTCACAATTTCTTTTGATAGAACTTTTGGCTTTACTTAGACTTGGAGACTTAGAGTTGGACTGAGAAGGAGGAGTTTTAGTCAATTGTGATTTGATAATCAAATGGTCCCAAACATTTTTGTTGTAGCAATGAAGAGCTTTATGAGCGATGTCTTTTGTGTAATTATTGAAAGCAGTTTTAATTTCTAGCAGGGCAACAAGGCAAGTGGGATCATGATGATCAAGTAACCCACTCCTAAGGTCTGTACAAATCCTGCATTTCTTGGACAACCAGAGGCCTCTGGATCGGTCCAAGCACTTACCACATTTTACACAAAGTTTATGGTTAAACACTGGGATTAATAAACACGTTGGAGTTGAGCTCAGAGTGACTAGAGGCATGATGTTGAACAATCCCCCCGCTTGGATCGGCCCCTCTACCTGAGTCCTGTGCCGAGGTCGCTGTGTTGTGATCTGGAAAAGAAATTTCCAAGAATCAATGCTCATAAGGATAAACCGAGACATTCACACATTTTATATCTCAAATACGCCGGAAAACTAGATGTAGCGTCACTTGCTACTCTAATTTTCCGTCGCACCTTTCTTTTGAAAGACCCGATGACCTTTTCTATGAATATGACTGCTTATCTATTACAATGTTTCACTGACCCATACTCGTGATTATTCCTATCGAATGATATTAACTATCGGATCGCCTACGATGAATAGAGTGATAGTTTATTTACCTCACTGGACTTTTCCGCCGTGATGACGGATTCAAAGTCATTTTCCGCTGCGTGACGATATCTGTATGGGCGAGTCTTTCCGGCGGAGCCGAAAAACCCCCTTATGGAAGCCTTCTCTTCCGCCAGGGAGTCTAGTGGTACTACTGACCACGCCGGGTTTATTGGATCTATTCCCTGCCCGCCGTCGAGGCGAGCTTTCGGTACCCATTCCCGATAATTGATCGCCGGAAGGAAACACCAACCCTTTGTGAGTGCTAAATTGTCAGACCAAGAAAGAAACCCACAAACCAAACATGCAATTACGTCAAAACGTCTCCTGACACCTTCCAAATCAAGTATAATATCACCACATGAAAGCGAAGGTCATATCTTAAGGCTATACTTATTATTTAATTCACTAATTAATAATACCTCCTATCCATAGAAAATAATCACTAAATAAGGCTGGCCACGACGCCGAGGGCAAGCAGCACGACTATACTCGACAGTCTTACTTCCAGAGACGACACAGCAACCAGCTACCACACGTTGCCCCGAGCCAGAGGGGAAAAAAGCAGACTCGGACTCTGGAAAGTTCCCCACCACGTGGGACAACTCTTTAACCAGAGCGCCTGCCAGACGATAACAACACCCGCTACTACATCTGATAGATGGTCAAGTAACGTAGCCCTGCATATACGTAGGCTCCTAAATTGCTAGTACAAGCCAAGCTAAAGCTAAAAACAAAGGCAAGCGTGTCCAAAAGGGACCGCATGGATGCCTAACACTGTACCCTATTTTAACACACTCCTGTGGACGTGCCAATGGGGACGCCTGTCCTAACTATTCTAAACCTATTCTAGAACATCTCAGATAAATACAAATGAGCAAAAACTCACTAAGAGACGAAAGAATGCAGAATGAAGGGAGGACGGACTAAGCGCGTCAACTCAGCATGGACACCGGGAGGAGAAGGACGTAATGGCGCTGGGAAGATCAGCGTCTCGGATCCACGGGAAGACATCCACAAGTTTGGGAAGCTTAATTATAGCATTTCTTGAGTTAAACTTTATTTTTTAGTTTTTACGAAGTTTTTTCGTAGTGGATACCCAATCAAAAGGACGATTCCATAAGAGAATTAGCGTACACTTATGATGTTGGCACTCTTTTTCCCAGTGGTGTCTGTTTCAAACATGCTGACGCGAGGGCTTGAAAGAGAGCTATTATGTAATAGGCATATCGTCAATGATGAAGAGGCCACTAATAAATGTATGAATTTACCACGCCTCTAATAAGGGGGATAGCTGATTTTGTCTGGACTCCCATCTCCCTCATGTTTAACCCCATTAGTTTTGAAATTTTAAGACTTTCTTTACAATAGTTTGGCGACTTTAAGACCATTAGCTCCATTTCTTTGTCAATATTAAAATTGTTCGTGCCCTGCACATTTTCTACCGAAAACTGTACAAATATATCTAGAAGGGGGATCTCGGGAGAGTTTTTCTTTTAAATATTTTGATGGAGGTCTAGGGAGGAAACTATAATAATTACTGGTATATATAAATGACAACATGCTGGTTACTCAAACACATCACACACTAATGTTGTGGAGGATTGTACAAACTCGATGGGGGTGGGATTGCTAACCCCCCAACATTTAACATTGTTGTCTCCAACAGAAAAAACACGTATTTATTAGATAATTATATCTACATATAATTCATTAACCGTAATATACAGGTTATGTACATTTATGTTCTGGAAATGTGTCATCGGATTTCTATGTTCAAATTTTGATCTTGATCCTCTTCTGATTCGACAATTTGTTTTCAATTTTGTAGCCCAGTGTTGTCCAGAAGAATATAATAAAGTCAAACTAAACATTTGTTATATATATATATATATATAAAATTTATATATAAAATTTATATATATATATATATATATGTTTCTAGTCTCTCAGTGGGGATCGAACCATCGACCATCAGAACGATAGCCGACGCTTAATCAATTACACCACGGCAGTCTAAAGGACACTCAGCCTTCTATCCTATTTATGTTAGGGAGAAGGGAAACCCACTAGGCGAATATATGCCTAGTGGGTTTCCCTTCTCCCTAACATAAATAGGATAGAAGGCCGATTGTCTTTTAGACTGCCGTGGTGTAATTGATTAAGCGTCGGCTATCGTTCTGATGGTCGATGGTTCGATCCCCACTGAGAGACTAGAAACATTTAGTGGCTCACGTGTATTTGTGATATATTCTCAATATTTGTAACTCTCATGCTTTGTGGGTTAGAATTAAATGAAATCAATTTCAACCCGAGTTGCGTCGGGACACTCAAAAATCCGTGTATGGTATTCTGGAAATATGGATCCTACAACTAGGTTTGAATTGAAATATATTCGCCTAGTGGGTTTCCCTTCTCCCTAACATAAATAGGATAGAAGGCTGAGTGTCTTTTAGACTGCCGTGGTGTAATTGATTAAGCGTCGGCTATCGTTCTGATGGTCGATGATTCGATCCCCACTGAGAGACTAGAAACATTTAGTGGCTCACGTGTATTTGTGATATATTCTCAATATTTGTAACTCTCATGCTTTGTGGTTAGAATTAAATGAAATCAATTTCAACCCGAGTTGCGTCGGGACACTCAAAAATCCGTGTATGGTATTCTGGAAATATGGATCCTACAACTAGGTTTGAATTGAAATATATTCGCCTAGTGGGTTTCCCTTCTCCCTAACATAAATAGGATAGAAGGCTGAGTGTCTTTTAGACTGCCGTGGTGTAATTGATTAAGCGTCGGCTATCGTTCTGATGGTCGATGGTTCGATCCCCACTGAGAGACTAGAAACATTTAGTGGCTCACGTGTATTTGTGATATATTCTCAATATATATATATATATATATATATATATATATATAATTTATATATATACCGGTATATATATATATATATATATATATATATATATATATATATATGCTGGAGCGACCTTGGTAACCCTGGTCTCTGGGTCTTCTCCTGGGTGACCTGGATGTGTGAGAGTTTGTGTTTTTTATCTGTGTTTATTTTTGTTTTGTTTTATGTTGTTTTTGTGTTTTCCCTGTTCTTGCTCTGTCTTGAGTCGGCTACCCCCAAAATGGGGATTGGGCCTGAGCATATAGATAGATAGATAGATATATATAATATATATATATACCGGTATATATATATATATATATATATATATATATATATATATATATATATATATATACACTGTATATATATATATATATATATATATATATATATATATATATATATACCAATATAAATATAAATATATATATATATATATATATATATATACAGGGTGTCCCGCGAGTTTTGTCAAATACTTTCAGAGATGAAAGATTAAGTAATTCTAAGTAAAAACTGTTATATGCACAGGCTTTTTGGGGCATTGTTTTGTAGTTATGGACCCTTAAAGTCGGCATTTTGGTGTTTTTTGTAATTTTTAACCCTGTTTTTCTTCAATAAGATGATGATAGGAAAATAAACTATAAAGTGTATTATGAAGCATGATATCAATACTTTAAACTGAATATTACAAGAAACCAACAAAACTTAATTTTAAGCTCATCATCACGGAAAGAAGAAAAGAGCTACAGAGGATTTTTTGGTGTTTTCTGTCAGTTTAAACCCATTTCCGAGTAATGAAAATGAATAGTGATAACGTTAAATGCTGTATGATGGTGCATGGTATCAATACTTAATGAAAACACCATAAATCCTCTGTAGCTCCTTTCTTCTTTCCGTGATGATGAGCTTAAAATTAAGTTTTGTTGGTTTCTTGTAATATTCAACTCCATGTCAAGGGAATATGAAGTACGATATAGGGAAGTTTTTGGTGTCAGTTTGAAGTATTGATATCATGCTTCGAAATACACATTATAGTTTGTTTTCCTATCCTCATCTTATTGCAGAAAAACAGAGTTAGAAAATACAAAAAACACCAAACTGCCGACTTTAAGGGTCCATAACTACAAAACAATGCCCCAAAAAGCCTATGTGTATATAACAGTTTTTACTTAGAATTACTTAAGCTTTCATCTCTGGAAGTATTTGACAAAACTCCCAGGACACCCTGTATATATATATATATATCCATCTATTGCCTGACTCCGTGATCCCCGAAGGGGTGGCCACGAACGAACCGCCACCATGCACCTCTGTCCCCAGTCAGTCGACGCCCCTCCTCCCACCCAGCACCGCCTTCATTCATATACTTCCTCACTCCATCCTTCCACCTCTCCTTCGCACCGAAGGAGAGGAGAGGAGAGGTGTCCTTCCACCTCACTCTCGTACACCCTCTTAGTCAATCTCTCGCTTTCCATATGTTCCATATGGCCGAACCATCTCAAGTTGTTCCTTTTCACACTTTCCAGCACATCTACCTCCACACCACACCTCCTTCTTACTTCCTCATTCATCTGTCTATCCTTCCATGTAACTCCGCACGCCTAAGTAACTCATTTCCACTGCTCTCACTCTTGGTCTGAGTCTCTTCCCGAACGTCCATGCTTCGCTTCCGTAAGTTAGTGTCGGGATTACCACACTGTCATGCAAGGATTTCTTCACTTCCATACTGACCCCCCTATTTCTTGTTACTTTATATTTATATTTCTACTTTATATCGAGGTGTTTTGCTCCAACTGGGGGGTTAGGGAATAGAATATGCCCCACGTGCCTTCTGCGTGTCGTAAGAGGCGACTAAAGAGGTGGGGTTGGTGGGCTTGCGACCCCCACCCGGAAAAAATATCTAAGCAAAGAAAAACGAACGAACAGCCTCGGATGCGGACGGAACCTACGTTGACGAACCACGACCGACTAAGGACATTCCTTCGGACATTCTGAGAATGGCTATGTGGAATGTTAGTGGCATGAATGATGGCACAAAAGAGAGAGAGGTTCTGGAAGTGTTAGTGAATGCCAGGCTGGATGTATGTGGAATGACAGAGACCAAATGGAAAGGTTCAGATGTGAGAGAGTGGGAGTGTGGAATGGGTGTGTGTGCTGGGGTGAGTGAAGGAACAGCGAGAGAAGGTGCATGTTTGTTTGTAAGTAGCAAATGGAAGGAATGTGTAAGAGAGTATGGGTCTGTGGGTTCAAGGATTGTGTGGGTGAGAATGAAAGTAGGAATACAAACATGGGTGATTGTGGAGTGAGGAGAAGAGGGAGGGGAGTGAAAGGTACAGCATGGTGGACAGAAGAGGTAAGAATAGCTGTGGAAGAAAAGAAGAAGGCATATAGAGAGTGGTTGGGTAGTAGAGGGAATGAAGATTTCGAGAGACAGAAACGAGCGAAGTACGTGGAGAGTAAGAGGGCGGTGAAGAGAGTAGTGAAGGAAAGTAAGAGAAGAGTAGATGAGGAATTTGGAAGGAATCTGAGTGTAAAATGGAGGGAGAGTAAGAAAGTGTTCTGGAAAGAAGTCAAGAAAGTTAGGGAAGGTAGCAAGGGAAACAGTAAAGTGTGAAAGATAAGAATGGGAGAATGCTAGCCGAGAAGCAAGAGAGAGTCGAAAGATGGAGGGAGTACTTCAATGAGTTGCTAAATGTAAGGAATGAAGAGCCAGCAAACATAGCTGGATATGGTATGAGAGGGAGAAGAAGAGAAGTAGTGGAGGAGGAGGTGGGGATCAGGTCAGAAGTGTGGGAAGCCAGGAAAAGAGTGAAGTTGGGGAAAGCACCAGGAACAGATGGAGTGTGTGGGGAAATGTTGAGGTATGGTGGTGAGATAGTGATAGAATGGGTATGGAAGATGTGCAAACTAGCATGTGGAAGGGGAGTGTACCCGATGACTGGAAGACTGGCATAATCGTCTCACTATATAAGGGCAAAGGTGAACGAGGAGTGTGTGGTAACCACAGAGGAATATGTCTTCTAAGCGTAGTAGGGAAGGTATACAGTAGGGTAGAGATTGAGGGAGTGAGAGTGAGAATGGAGAAATGGATAGACGACGAGCAGGGAGGTTTTTAGGAAGGAAAGAGGATGTGTAGATCAGATTTTTACCCTGAATTGTGTTGTGGAGAAATATCTGGAGAAGAAACAAAAGGTGTATGTTGCCTATATGGACTTGGAGAAGGCCTATGACAGAGTGGATAGAGAAGGTTTGTGGAAAGTACTTAGAATATACGGAGTAGAGGGCAAGTTGCTGAAAGCAGTGAAGAGCATGTATGAGGGTGCAAAGGCGGCAGTACGTGTGGAGAGTGAGCAGAGCGAGTTCTTTGACCTGAATGTTGGTTTGAAACAGGGGTGTGTGATGTCTCCGTGGTTGTTTACTGTATACAGGTATATGGATGGAGTCATGAAAGAAATACTATCAAGAGCAGTGGATGTTGGTGTATCGCTGAAAAGGGAGGGAATTGAGTGGAAGCTAACTATACTGCTGTTTGCGGATGATACAGTTCTGATGAGTGAAAATGAATGGGAGTTGCAGGGTCTGGTAAATGAGTTTGGAACAGTGTGCGAAAAACGGAATTTGAAGGTAAATGCGGGGAAGAGCAAGGTTATGGTCTTCGAAAGGGGTGAAGTCACAGAGTGTGAGGTGAAGCTGAACGGTCAGGCTATGGAGATCGTCAACTCTTTTAAGTATCTGGGCATTTTGTTGAGTAAAGATGGGACTATGGATGAAGAAGTGCGGGAGAGGGTACAACAGGGGAAGAGGGTTTTAGGAACGCTAAAAGCAGTAACAAAAAATAGGGTGGTCAGTATGGAAGTGAAGAAGTCCTTGCATGACAGTGTGGTAATCCCAACACTGACTTACGGAAGCAAAGCATGGACATTGGTTGAGAGACTCAGACCAAGAGTGAGAGCAGTGGAAATGAATTACTTAAGGAGTACGTGCAGAGTTACGTGGAGGGATAGGAAGACTAATGAGGAAGTAAGAAGGAGGTGTGGTTTGGAGGTAGATGTGCTGGAAAGTGTGAAAAGGAACAACTTGAGATGGTTCGGCCATATGGAACGTATGGAAAGCGAGAGAATGACTAAGAGGGTGTACAAGAGCGAGGTGGAGGGACAGAGAGGGAGAGGTAGACCGAATGAGAGGTGGAAGGATGGAGTGAGGAAGTACATGAACGAAGGCGGTGCTGGTTACGGGGAGGGGCGTCGACTGACTTGGGACAGAGGTGCATGGGGGCGGTTCGTTCGTGGCCATCCCTTCGGGGATCGCGGCGTCAGGCAATAGATAGATAGATAGATAGATTGCTCCAACTTCTTTATAGCCCAAAACTCGCAAGTGGTCAATTACTATCAATATGCATTGCTGCTGTTGTTGTCAGTTCCGTGCTCTAATCTTGAACAGTTACTACCCATGGCCTTTTGTCACTCATGTCCGTGTAATTAATGTGTAGATTATTGGTCTTAATGTTGCTTTAGAATTTTGAATATTTTAGTCAAATAATTTCTTATGCACCTGCAGTATATACAAGAGTGGACAAACCTAACTTCAGACTAACTTCAAACACTTATCCCTCAAAGCATCCTCTCCACTTAGCGCTGAACTCTTTCAATGGCAGTAATGTTCATTTATTTTCATGGGCTCTATAGTCTGAATATTCCAGGTGTGATCTTACCATAACCTTGAAAATCTGCATGCAATTCGCCATTTCCATGCTTTTAAAGGTTCTTCCAAGAAGGCCAATGATCTGCATAGCTTGGTTTATTTTTGTTTGAATGTGTCTTTTTGAATCGTAATCTTTGGTTTACGGTATTATCACACCTAGGTCTTTGGTTTACGGTATTATCACACCTAGGTCTTTGGGTTACGGTATTATCACACCTAGGTCTTTGGTTTACGGTATTATCACACCTAGGTCTTTGGGTTACGGTATTATCACACCTAGGTCTTTGGGTTACGGTAATATCACACCTAGGTCTTTGGTTTACGGTATTATCACACCTAAGTCTTTGGGTTACGGTATTATCACACCTAGGTCTTTGGGTTACGGTATTATCACACCTAGGTCTTTGGGTTACGGTATTATCACACCTAGGTCTTTGGGTTACGGTATTATCACACCTAGGTCTTTGGGTTACGGTATTATCACACCTAGGTCTTAGGGTTACGGTATTATCACACCTAGGTCTTTGGGTTACGGTATTATCACACCTAGGTCTTTGGGTTACGGTATTATCACACCTAGGTCTTTGGGTTACGGTATTATCACACCTAGGTCTTTGGGTTACGGTATTATCACACCTAGGTCTTTGGGTTATTGTATTATCACACCTAGGTCTTTGGGTTACGGTATTATCACACCTAGGTCTTTGGTTTACGGTATTATCACACCTAGGTCTTTGGGTTACGGTATTATCACACCTAGGTATTATATACCAGATAGCTTGAAAAACGCAATAATTGCCACACTGCATAAAGGAGGGAGTAAAGCACTACCAAAAAACTACCGCCCGGTAGCTCTAACCTCTCACATCATTAAAGTTTTCGAGCGAGTCCTGCGAAGCAAAATTTCAACATTCATGGAGACAAATGAACTACACAACACCGGTCAGCATGGGTTCAGAGCGGGAAGATCATGTCTCTCACAACTTTTGGAACACTATGACAAAATTCTTAAAGCGCTAGAAGAAAAGAAAAACGTGGATGTCATTTACACCGATTTTGCTAAGGCATTTGATAAATGTGACCATGGTATAATAGCCCACAAACTGAAAGCAAAAGGTATAACTGGGAAAATCGGACGGTGGATATACAATTTCCTCGTAAACCGAAAACAATCGGTAGCAGTAAACCAAGTCACTTCTGAGCCTTCGGATGTCAAAAGCTCAGTGCCCCAAGAACAGTGCTAGCGCCCCTTCTGTCCCTCATACTAATTTGCGACATAGATACCAACACCAGACACAGTACGGTGTCGTCTTTTGCTGATGACACAAAATTAAGCAAGATAGTAAACACACAAGAGGACACGGGCCGACTGCAGGAAGACATGAATGTAGTGTTCCAGTGGACCAGGGAAAACAACATGCAATTCAATGAGGAAAAATTCCAATTAATACGGTACGGAGATAATAATGGTGTTAAAGAAATTACAAATTACTTAACAGAATCTAACCACATAATAGAACGGAAAGACAGTGTGAAAGACCTCGGGGTATTAATGTCTGAAAATATGGGTTTCAAAGTACATAACCAGGTCAAAGTGGCGGCTGCGAAACGTCTAACGGGTTGGATTCTGCGTACTTTTAAAACACGCGGTGAATTGCCTATGATAACGCTCTTCAAATCTCTAGTGCTACCGCGGCTTGAATACTGTAGCGTATTAACATCCCCATACAAAGCAGGTGAAATAAATGACGTAGAGAGTGTACAAAGAAATTTCACTTCGCATATAAGTTCGATAAAACATCTACACTATTGGGAGCGTTTAAGAGCACTGAATCTGTACTCACTGGAACGTAGAAGAGAACGTTACCTAATAATATACACGTGGAAAATCGCAGAGGGTTTAGTACCAAACCTACATACTCCGATAGTCATGAAATTCAGTGATAGGAGAGGCTGGGAATGCGAAATCCCCCGGATGAATAACAGGGGTGCTATGGGCTCTCTGCGAGAGGGCTGGTTATCACACAGAGGCCCACGTCTCTTCAACAAACTCCCACGGCGAGTAAGAGACATGAGAGACATCTCGTTAGACAACTTCAAGAGAGCCCTAGATGTCGAACTGCAAAAAGTGCCAGACGAGCCCATCCTCGCAAGGGAGCGAGCTGTCGCTTCAAACAGTCTACTGCACCAAATCACCACCCATAACGAGGGGCGTCGCGCTCCTTGGTGCCGCTAGAGGAGCGGCGAACACATCCAAAGGTATCCAAAGGTAAGGTAAGGTAGGTCTTTGGGTTACGGTATTATCACACCTAGGTCTTTGGGTTACGGTATTATCACACCTAGGTCTTTGGGTTACTGTATTATCACACCTAGGTCTTTGGGTTACGGTATTATCACACCTACTGTAGGTCTTTGGGTTACGGTATTATCACACCTAGGTCTTTGGGTTACGGTATTATCACACCTAGGTCTTTGGGTTACGGTATTATCACACCTAGGTCTTTGGGTTACGGTATTATCACACCTAGGTCATTTGGTTACGGTATTATCACACCTAGGTCTTTGGGTTACGGTATTATCACACCTAGGTCTTTGGGTTACGGTATTATCACACCTAGGTCTTTTGCATAGTCATATGTATGATAAAAGCTAATCTGTCAATGTCATTATCTTTATCTTAGAAAACCCTTCGACTGGGTCCCTCAGAGACACTTGAATGTAAACTTATACACATTCATGGAATGCTAAATTTATTCGATTGGTACTTGTCTCACAGATAAATACCAGTGAGTTGTAATATACGGTAGAGTTTGAGTGGCAGTAAGCCATTATTGGGGTACCGCAGGGGTTGTACTGGGCCCTATCCCATTCTTAGTATATATATACAAGATATTGATGAAAACCTCACTTGTTAAATTACTACAATGCAAACAATATAAAAATAAAAAGATAAGTAAATACAGCAAAATATATTCAAGAAATTTGGCGATACTTCTATCTTTCAACTTTTTTTTAGGGCCACTTGTTACAGAATGCTTGCCTTTTGTTTCTTTCATACACATAGATAAAAAATCTCATCTCAAAATGCTTTCCAATTTAAGTCATACTAATTACTGTTCTAGGCATTCTATTCGCTCTACCTTCCTCTCCTAATTCCAGCTCAGTTCTTCAATATTCTCTTCACCTATTCTTTATTATGCCCTTAAAATTCCTAAGGGGTAGCGGGACAGAACCATCAAAAAGAGGCGGGTGTCCAACCCCGAAAGGAGTTGAAATAGGGGGGCTATCTTCCCGCCAAAGGCTGCTTGATAGGGCCTTTCCTAGCTGATGCTGAGAGGATTGGGTTCTAGTCATTTGGTGATGGGCTGGTATATCAGAGTGAGAACTGAGCGATCACTGCCATACCCATAGCTTACTCTGTCCTTTTACTTATATATTTTCTAGATCTCAAGTGACGGCGTCTCTTCCGTGGATTGACCTCCCTACTGCCAACCTAGAGGTTGGCAGATTGGGAACCAAAGTGTTGCATTTTTCCTTTGCCCCTCAACTTTTCCTTCATAATTGCTGAGGGGCACAGGGCCTTGGGTGGGGCTTTGGTTTCCCGGGCGTTTCCGCACCCTCCTCAGATCCTTCGCCTTGGAGTGGCTTCGGTCACCTGGGCTTTATTAATGGTAAGCAAGGAGGGTTTTGTGGGGGCGCTCGGTTATGGCCTTGCTTGGGATCTTGGGGCTGCTCGGCCAGAGAGCCTGGGTAACACCAACAACAACAAAGATGTTGCATTGTCTAGCCAAGTGGGATAGAACAAGCCGACATTAGGTGGCAATAATTTAAATACGGGACACTATTTTCAACTGTTTCTACCACTTTACAAAAGTTAGAACTAGTCTAGCAAGCCCCTCCCTTTTTTCCTTACGACATTTCCTCCCTCTTTCACTCGCCTTGGAGAAATAATTATCAAGTCTCAGTTCTGATGTGATAGAGGCCTCCCTCATTCTCTGCCGCATCCGGTCTTAAGAATAGTTAATATTGATAGTGAGAGTAAATATTTAGATAATGAAGGTAGGAATTAACCTGCCACGTAAATATGTGGGGGAGAAAGAGAGAGAGCAATCTTGTAGTACAAAACTACAAGGACAACTAGTGTAGAGAGAGAGAAACAGAGGATAAACATATCTGTTTCTCCCCCGTGTGCTTTCTCTTTCATGTCTACTATAATTATCTTGTAACATAGAACTATGATTAATTGTTAAATATATTTATTTTTAATTTTACTGATTTTAGCATAAGGTTTCTTACAACCCCTTTATAATATCTGCAGTCTCACTAGCATTGTTCATTCACCTCACTTGCTGCCAGGAAGTCATAGACTTGTTCTGGGATCCCTTCACAGTTGATATGATACCTAATCTCACACATTTCACACTCAAGAGATTCGTTCTTGCTCTTCACTGCATTTGACACTTGCCACTTTTGTGTTGGGCATTTTTCCATTTACCTTGTTTGTATACATTGTCAGCCTCATTGATATTGAACACTTAAATGTATCACTTTTGGCTCTGTATATTGTTCGTAACACTCACTTATTTAACCTTTCACTATTGACAATGTCCACCCTAAATATTCATGTATACACAATATGAGTCACAAATTACTACTCAGTCTTATCAAATTAAAATTCAAGATAATCGTAATAAAGCAATTACATGCCAATTTACAATTACAATTAATTGCATTTGATCTCTCCACAGTTGGACATTAAGCTGTGTGGGGTAGGAAGGGATTATGGTACGGCTGTGGGCTATGAGTATGTGGAGATCCTGACAGATGACTCAACCCCACCACCCACCACTGTTGAAACTACTTCCACAGTTGTTGATACTACGTCCACAGCTGATGAAACTACATCTACAGCTGTTGAAACTACATCCACAGCTGCTGAAACAAAGTCCACAGCTGCTGAGACTACATCTACAGCTGCTGAAACTACATCCACAGCAGTTGAAACTACATCCACAACTGCTGAAACAACGTCCACAGCTGCTGAAACTACATCCACAGCTGCTGAAACTACATCCACTGCTGTTGAAACTACATCCACAACTGCTGAAACTACATCCACAGCTGCTGAAACTACATCCACAGCTGCTGAAACTACATCCGCAATTGTTGAAACTACATCCACAACTGCTGAAACTACATCCACAGCTGCTGAAACTACATCCGCAGCTGTTGAAACTACATCCACAACTGCTGAAACTACATCCATAGCTGCTGAAACTACATCCGCAGCTGTTGAAACTACATCCACAACTGCTGAAACAACGTCCACAGCTGCTGAAACTACATCCACAGCTGCTGAAACTACATCCACAGCTGCTGAAGCTACATCTACAGCTTTTGAAACTACATTCAGTTCTGATGAAACTACATATATAGCTGCTGAATCTACATCTACAGCTGCTGAAAATACATTCACAGCTGCTGAAACTACATTCACAGCTGCTGAAACTACATCCACAGCTGCTGAAACTACATTCATAGTTACTGAAAATATGTCCACTGATTCTGACACAACATCCACAGCTGCTGACAAAACGTCCACAGCTGCTGAAACTACATCCGCAGCTGCTGAAACTACATTCATAGTTACTGAAACCATGTCCACTGATTCCGACACAACATCCACAGCTGCTGAGACTACATCTACAGCTGCTGAAACTACACCCACAGCTGCTGAAACTACATTCACAGCTGCTGAAACTACATCCACAACTGCTGAAATAATGTCCACAGCTGCTGAAACTACATCTACAGCTGTTGAAACTACATATACAGCTGCTGAAACTACGTCCACAGCTGTTGAAACTACATTCACAGCTGATGAAACTACATATACAGCTGCTGAAACTGCATCTACAGCTGCTGAAACTACATTCACAGCTGCTGAAACTACATCCACAGCTGATGAAACTACATTCACAGCTGATGAAACGACATCCACATCTGCTGAAACTACTTCTACAGCTGCTGAAACTACATCCACATCTGCTGAAACTACATCCACAGCTGCTGAAACTACATCCACAGCTGCTGAAACTACATTCACAGCTGTTGAAACTACATATACAGCTGCTGAAACAACATTCATAGTTAGTGAAACTATGTCCACTGATTCTGACACAACATCCACAGATGCTGAAACTACATCCACAGCTGCTGAAACTACATCCACAGCTGCTGAAACTACACCCACAGCTGCTGAAACTACATCCACAGCTGCTGAAACTATATCCACAGCTGCTGAAACTACATCCACAGCTGCTGAAACTACATCCACAGCTGTTGAAACTTCATCCACAGCTGCTGAAAATACATTCACAGCTGCTGAAACTACATCCACAGCTGCTGAAACTACATCCACAGCTGCTGAAACTACATCCACAGCTGCTGAAACTACATCCACAACTGCTGAAACTACATTCATAGTTACTGAAACTATGTCCACTGATTCTGACATAACATCCACAGCTGCTGAAACTACATCCACAGCTGCTGAAACTACATCCACAGCTGCCGAAACTACATCCACAGTTGTTGAAACTACATTCATAGTTACTGAAACTATGTCCACTGATTCTGACATAACATCCACATCTGCTGAAACTACATCCACATCTGCTGTAACTACATCCACAGCTGTTGAAACTACATCCACAGCTGCTGAAACTACATCCACAACTGCTGATTCTGACACAACATACACAGCTTCTAAAACTACATCCACAGGCACTGAAACTACATCCAATGTTTCTGAAATTGCTGATGAAACTACATCAACAACGAGTTCAGATAAACATACGAGCACCTATGAGCCTGTGAATCCTACGAGTGAGCCCCCCTGTCCGTTTTGTATTTGGGATCTGACCATGTCCCAGTTCATTGTGGTGATCCTGTCCTCCTGCACATTGCTCCTGCTCCTCATCCTGCTTCTGCTCGTGGCTTGCAGGAGGCACAAACACAAAACATTTATTAAGGTATTGTAATATTGTACTCTCTATTCCTTGGAAAAGAAGACAAGATATTTAGGATGCATTTTTGCAGACTGTACACAATACCTATTTAGGTGTCCTAATGGATAACAACATATTTGAAAAGTATGTGGATTTAAACGGATACATGTATATAATTCTGAGATAATTAGTGGTATATATACTGTATATAATTATATACCGGGTATATATATATATATATATATATATATATATATATATATTTTTTTTTTTTTTTTTTTTTTTTTTTTTTCTATATTCCAACTTACTTCCTCTCGGGCATAGGCTGAGAGCCTTAACATTCACCGCTTTACAATGAACAGTGAAGCCCGTGAGGTCTTGTTCCAGTCTTGGGAGTGAGACATGTGAAGCACGTAGAGTACAACGAGCACCTGCCATCTTGCCTTCACATGAGGCACGGTGCTCACTCATGGTCCGAAACGACCCCATCTCTGAAGCCACCTCGTTCCCGTGCTTCACTGTCTCACCCTCTACACTCGGACTCTCACACTTACAGACACACAACGCCACCTGTTGAGCAGATAACTCACCAGGCATTGCACCCCTATAGCATATTTTGAATATGGGAATATTCATACAGTGCTATTTAATCAGTGAACAATGAGGGTATTTTATTGACGTTTCGGTGGGCTTGTGGTAATACACTGATACCAGGTACAGCACAAATTCCATCCCAATAATATCTTCCCATTGATACATCGGGATTTGAACCCGGGACCTTTGGATTACCAGGCCAGTGGCAAGACCACTCCACCACACCTCCCCTATATATATATATATATATATACATATATATATATATATATATATATATATATATATATATATATATATATATATATATATATATATATATATATATATATATATATATATATATATATATATATATATATATATATATATATATTAAGTACGGTATATATATCCAGTAAAACTGATTATGCACCACACAGTAATTTATATCAACATATAATCTATTATATATTAATTTCACCACACCACCAAACACCTCCAATGAGGGGAGGTGTGGTGGAGTGGTCTTGCCACTGGCCTGGTAATCCAAAGGTCCCAGGTTCAAATCCCGATGTATCAATGGGAAGATATTATTGGGATGGAATTTGTGCTGTACCTAGTATCAGTGCATTACCACAAGCCCACCGAAACGTCAATAAATACCCTCATTGTTCCCTGATTAAATAGCACTGTATGAATATTCCCATATTCAAAATATGCTATAGGGGTGCAATGCCTGGTGAGTTATCTGCTCAACAGGTGGCGTTGTGTGTGTGTGTAAGTGTGAGAGTCCGAGTGTAGTGGATGAGACAGTGAAGCACGGGAACGAGGTGGCTTCAGAGATGGGGTCATTTCGGGCCATGAGTGAGCACCGTGCCTCATGTGAAGGCAAGATGGCAGGTGCTCGTTGTACTCTACGTGCTTCACATGTCTCACTCCCTAGACTGGAACAAGACCTCACGGGCTTCACTGTTCATTGTAAAGCGGTGAATGTTAAGGCTCTCAGCCTATGCCCGAGAGGAAGTAAGTTGGAATATTAAAAAAAAAAAAAAAAAAAAAAAAAATGAAATTAATGAAAGCATATAATTATGTGATCCACCGGGATTCGAACCTGGGTTACCACACACAGATTTTTAGACACCTTAACCATTGCACCACCAAGACGGTTAAAGGTTTATGCACACGCCTACGACTTATTATCCATTCTCGAATACTGGATATTAATCTAATCATGTTCATATTCCCACCGCACTATGGTAGCCTACTGTTTAAGTGAGAGGAAAGAATATTCATGGGGCACAGATCATATAGAACGGCCTCGCTACGAAATATCCCTGAACCTACTGATAATCTATTTTTTATTAATTTCACCACAACACCAAACACCTCCAATGAAATTAATGAAAGCATAATATGTGATCAATAAAATTATTATTTCAATCAGATTAAAGTACCACATTGAAATAATTACATCAAGTTATATCAAGCAAATGTAACTTAAATATATCTGGAGTAAATGATGCTGTGTAGTGTAGGTTTCTCTCCTATGATAAGTTATATGATTGATATACATTTTTTGGTAGCTCAATACTTCATGAATTTGTTTCTAGATATGAAATGCCAATTATATTTCAGCTTTGCTTAATTTTATCTTTGTCCTTTTTTTCTGCAAAGGTTGTAGCAGTGCCAGCGATACAGAGACCTAGATGGAGGGTCCCCCACAGAGCGCTCACCTCTGACAGTGTTCCTCCAAATCATCACTCTACCTCTTCTACTGCTTGGCTGCCTCGGATCACCAACATCAACAAAGACACTACATGGCACCATAGTCACGACCATAGGCACACTTCACAGTACAATTCCCAATACAATGGACACCAATTTTCTCAACCCAGGCAAAATCATGACTCACAGAATTATACACCTCAAATCCTTGACAATCCAGGGCAAAACTCGAGTGCCAATCCAAAACTCAGTTCACACCACGATCCGCAGTATGCTTCACGATACAGCCAACATCACAGCACACAGCAATACAAGATTCCTAAGGCACAAAGGAAAACAATCACAGAACAGCAAAACGTGACACAGCAATCCATGTATTCACCATCGCCGGAAGTCCATATTCGAAGTGGTCGCAATGTGGCGCTCCCTCCACAGAACAGACATGGGTCAAAATTGAAACCCACAAGCAATTCCTACCACAATCACGAACTGGTCTACAAACCTAGACCAAACTATGATCAACCGAGTGATCACCGAAGTCAGGGATACGTAGGGCAAGAACATATGGGTTACGACTACACTGCAGATGATTTAGATGCAGCATATTACTCACGGGACAGGCAGGTTCATCCGAGCGTCTTTTTTTAGACAATCCACATAATAATAATAATAATAATAATAATAATAATAAAAATAAATACTTAATTGGTCATAGATTACATGAAATTTGTGTTGTGCATTTTTTCATACAGGGATAAAATAGTACATTCATACAGATATATCACATTCTTACAATTAGGGTACCATGATAATATTACATGCTTGACAATATGAAAGATAGTAGGCTATACATAAAGATAGTAGGCTATACATAAAAATCCCTAAATAGTTTACAATTTATGCTGGATGGTACAACGGATCTCGAATACCTTGCTGATCTACAATTTGTTGATCTTAGCCTTTTTCCCGAGGGCAACATTTGGTAACTGCAGTTCAGTGGGTGTGTGCAGTCAATCGTAATTACTTCACTTCTCTGGATAATAGAGTTCTTGTATATACTGTATCAAGCAATGCTGTGGTGTTTTGAACCACCAATTTTACACATGTTTTGTATTACTTTCGTAAGATTATTTGTAATGTCCGAATTGCAGTTACCATACCAACATTTGCCAGAGAACGAGATAACTGATTGTATTACTGCTGAATATAATAAGCCCAAGATCTTAGTATCAATTTTAAGTTTACTTAATTTTTTCACAAAATACATTTTAGAGGTCTATCTATCTATTGCCGGACGCCTTACTCCCCTTACGAGGGTGGCCATATACAGAATGCCCCCAAGTGGACCTATTCTCTGTGAGAGGGACAACCCGAGCCAGTTTAGTGAAGGACTTACAGGATTGACCACTCAATTTAGGATCGGTCTGACTCCGAGGCCCTCTGTGTATCTTGTTAGCACTATTTTTCTACTGTGGTGTTCGGCTAATCCTTCCACTAACCTGCCTTACCCTTAGGTAAGCAGTACGGATTTGTATCAGGTTTTCTCCCCTAGACATGTTGCCATCCAAGGCTGACGAGTCCCATCCACCCGGATTTGTATAAGGTTGTCTCCCCTAGATGAGTTGCCGACCAAGGCTAACGAGTCCCATCCACCCAGTAATCTTCTAATATACTGCTTCGGCATTTTTATTAAAGGAAAATTTATTATCAATAATTGTACCTAGGTATTTGTATTCCTTAACAGACTACCAGTTATCCATTTGCATAATCATAGGGGTGATTGAATGACTGGTGAAGTACAAAAGTCTACAACCATTTATTGTACCTAGGCATTTGTATTCCTTAACAGACTCTACCAGTTATCCATTTGCATAATCATAGGGGTGATTGAATGACTGGTGAAGTACAAAAGTCTACAACCATTTATTTTGTTTTCTTAACATTGGGCTCTAGATAGTTACTTCTACACCAAGTACTAGCGTTCTACTTCTTCTCGGTAATCTATATCATTATGTGTACACTAACTGACAAGGACAGTATAATCTGCATACTTGAAAAGTTGACTATTCTCGGCGTGACAGCGACAATTAATAGTACAGTATATACTGTAGGTATATACAGTTAATAGTACAGTATATACTGTAGGTATATACAGTTAATAGTACAGTATATACTGTAGGTATATACAGTTAATAGTACAGTATATACTGTAGGTATATACAGTTAATAGTACAGTATATACTGTAGGTATATACAGTTAATAGTACAGTATATACTGTAGGTATATACAGTTAATAGTACAGTATATACTGTAGGTATATACAGTTAATAGTACAGTATATACTGTAGGTATATACAGTTAATAGTACAGTATATACTGTAGGTATATACAGTTAATAGTACAGTATATACTGTAGGTATATACAGTTAATAGTACAGTATATACTGTAGGTATATACAGTTAATAGTACAGTATATACTGTAGGTATAACAGTTAATAGTACAGTATATACTGTAGGTATATACAGTTAATAGTACAGTATATACTGTAGGTATATACAGTTAATAGTACAGTATATACTGTAGGTATATACAGTTAATAGTACAGTATATACTGTAGGTATATACAGTTAATAGTACAGTATGTACTGTAGGTATATACAGTTAATAGTACAGTATATACTGTAGGTATATACAGTTAATAGTACAGTACTCTTTCATCAAACACTCTTTCATCAATAATAAATGCACTGAACTATCCAATTCTAGCTCTTCCCAAGCTTTCTGGCATCTACCCAAAAACCTCTCCAACAATTTCTCTTCCTCGTCTTTCCCTCCCCTTTCCCACTCTGATGGCACAACCATCACTTCTTCCTCTGACAAAGCTAAACTCTTCGCTCAAACTTTTGCTAGAAACTCCACCTTGGATGATTCCGGTGCTATTCCTCCCTCTCCGCCCTCCTCTCTCTTACTTATGCCTAATATCCTAATCTCTTCTAAAGATGTACTTTCTACCCTCTCTGGGCTTAACACTAATAAGGCGTACGGTCCGGACGGTGTTCCTCCTGTTGTTCTCAAAAACTGTGCTTCCGTGCTGACTCCCTGCCTAGGCAAACTCTTTCGTCTCTGTCTATCCTCTAACATCTTCCCTTCATGCTGGAAGTTTGCTCACATTCAACCTGTCCCAAAGAAGGGTGACCGCTCTCAACCCTCCAACTATCGTCCAATTGCTCTTATCTCTTGTCTTTCTACAGTTTTTGAAACTATTCTTGCTTCCAAATTTCTTAAGCATTTCTCTTCTCATAATCTGCTCTCAGATCGCCAGTATGGCTTCCTTAAGGGTCGCTCTACTGGTGATCTTCTTTCATATCTTACTAACTCTTGGTCATCCTCCTTTCGGGACTTCGGTGAGACTTTTTCTATTGCACTAGACATATCGAAAGCCTTCGATAGAGTCTGGCATAAATCTTTAATTTCTAAACTACCCTCCTTCGGTTTCTATCCCTCCATCTGTGCCTTTGTCTCTAATTTCCTTTCCGGCCGTTCCATAGCTGCGGTTGTGGATGGCCATTGTTCACTTCCTCACCCTATCAACTCCGGTGTTCCTCAGGGCTCTGTCCTATCTCCTATTCTCTTTCTAATTTTTATAAATGATCTCCTTAACTGTTCCCATCCATTCATACGCAGACGACTCAACCTTACACTACTCCCTTAGTTTTTCAGAACGCCCCAGCCAGCAGTCCCTCAACGACAAACGTAATGAAGCCATAGAACTCTTAAATTCTGATCTAAATACTATTTCCAATTGGGGCAGAGAAAACCTTGTTAACTTTAATGCTTCCAAAACCCAATTTCTCCATCTATCTACCCGTCAGGATCTCCCAGCGGACTATCCCTTATTCTTCAACAATACAAAAATCAACCCTTCATCTTCTCTCAATATTCTTGGTGTCTCTTTTTCTTCTGCTCTCATTTGGAAGGACCATATTACCAGTCTTGCTAAGGCAGCCTCCCAGAAGCTGGGTGTGCTCAACCGCCTTAGGGGGTTCTTTTCCCCTGCACAGTTTCTTGCTCTGTACAGGGGCATAGTGCACCCTTGTATTGAGTACTGTTCACATGTGTGGGGAGGTTCCTCTCACACCGCTCTCCTAGACAAAGTTGAAAGGAAGGCCTTTCGTATCATTAACTCCCGTCCACTCACCAACTCTCTGCAATCTCTCTCTCTCCGCCGCAATGTTGCATCTCTCTCGCTATTCTATCGCTACTATAATAATCAGTGTTCCTCAGAGCTATCCCAGTGCATACCACCTCCTTTACGTAGGGCACGTGGTACCCGTCTTGCAACTCAATCCCACCCCTACTCTGTGCAACTCTCCAACCCAAGAGTGAAACGTTACTCTCAAACTTTCTTCTACTCAACATCTGAGCTCTGGAACTCTCTCCAGAATCAGTCTTTCCCTCTTCCTATGACTTAAATTGCTTCAAGCTCCGTGTGTCCAGGCATTTTGGCTCGAACGTCCCTTGATTTTGGCCCTGTCACTCTTTCAACTATGGGGGAGGCACTCGCTATAGGCAGTTATGCCTTTTGCCTCCCTCAATCACATAGAAAAAAAAATATATACAGTATATACAGTTAATAGTACAGTATTATACTGTAGGTATATACAGTTAATAGTACAGTATATACTGTATATACAGTTAATAGTACAGTATATACTGTAGGTATATACAGTTAATAGTACAGTATATACTGTAGGTATATACAGTTAATAGTACAGTATATACTGTAGGTATATACAGTTAATAGTACAGTATATACAGTATATACAGTTAATAGTACAGTATATACTGTAGGTATATACAGTTAATAGTACAGTATTTACTGTAGGTATTTACAGTTAATAGTACAGTATATACTGTAGGTATATACAGTTAATAGTACAGTATATACAGTATATACAGTTAATAGTACAGTATATACTGTAGGTATATACAGTTAATAGTACAGTATATACAGTATATACAGTATATACAGTTAATAGTACAGTATATACTGTAGGTATATACAGTTAATAGTACAGTATATACTGTAGGTATATACAGTTAATAGTACAGTATATACTGTAGGTATATACAGTTAATAGTACAGTATATACTGTAGGTATATACAGTTAATAGTACAGTATATACTGTAGGTATATACAGTTAATAGTACAGTATATACTGTAGGTATATACAGTTAATAGTACAGTATATACTGTAGGTATATACAGTTAATAGTACAGTATATACTGTAGGTATATACAGTTAATAGTACAGTATATACTGTAGGTATATACAGTTAATAGTACAGTATATACTGTAGGTATATACAGTTAATAGTACAGTATATACTGTATATACAGTTAATAGTACAGTATATACTGTAGGTATATACAGTTAATAGTACAGTATATACTGTATATACAGTTAATAGTACAGTATATACTGTAGGTATATACAGTTAATAGTACAGTATATACAGTATATACAGTTAATAGTACAGTATATACTGTAGGTATTGGGTGACAACACGCATTATTGCGGAGCACCTGTGTTTGTGATTATGACTTTTGTTTTGCATAATGAACGTTGACATATTATGGTCTACACTTAAGCAATTTTATTATCCATAGGATTAGGTTACCATTTATATTTATGTTATTCAGTTTGTTCATCATTATAGAGGCTGCATGGTGTTATTCAGTTTGTTCATCATTATAGAGGCTGCATGGTGTTAAAGTCATTATAGAGGCTGCATGGTGTTATTCAGTTTGTTCATCATTATAGAGGCTGCATGGTGTTAAAGTCATTATAGAGGCTGCATGGTGTTATTCAGTTTGTTCATCATTATAGAGGCTGCATGGTGTTAAAGTCATTATAGAGGCTGCATGGTGTTATTCAGTTTGTTCATCATTATAGAGGCTGCATGGTGTTAAAGTCATTATAGAGGCTGCATGGTGTTATTCAGTTTGTTCATCATTATAGAGGCTGCATGGTGTTAAAGTCATTATAGAGGCTGCATGGTGTTAAAGTCATTATAGAGGCTGCATGGTGTTAAAGTCATTATAGAGGCTGCATGGTGTTAAAGTCATTATAGAGGCTGCATGGTGTTAAAGTCATTATAGAGGCTGCATGGTGTTAAAATCATTATAGAGGCTGCATGGTGTTAAAGTCATTATAGAGGCTGCATGGTGATAAAGTCATTATAGAGGCTGCATGGTGATAAAGTCATTATAGAGGCTGCATGGTGTTAAAGTCATTATAGAGGCTGCATGGTGTTAAAGTCATTATAGAGGCTGCATGGTGATAAAGTCATTATAGAGGCTGCATGGTGTTAAAGTAATTATAGAGGTTGCATGGTGTTAAAGTCATTATAGAGGTTGCATGGTGTTAAAGTCATTATAGAGGCTGCATGGTGTTAAAGTCATTATAGAGGTTGCATGGTGTTAAAGTCATTATAGAGGCTGCATGGTGTTATTAAGTGTGTTCATCATTATAGAGGTTGCATGGTGTTAAAGTCATTATAGAGGCTGCATGGTGTTATTCAGTTTGTTCATCATTATAGAGGCTGCATGGTGTTAAAGTCATTATAGAGGCTGCATGGTGTTAAAGTCATTATAGAGGCTGCATAGTGTTAAAGTCATTATAGAGGCTGCATGGTGTTAAAGTCATTATAGAGGCTGCATGGTGTTAAAGTCATTATAGAGGCTGCATGGTGTTAAAGTCATTATAGAGGCTGCATGGTGTTAAAGTCATTATAGAGGCTGCATGGTGTTATTCAGTTTGTTCATCATTATAGAGGCTGCATGGTGTTAAAGTCATTATAGAGGCTGCATGGTGTTAAAGTCATTATAGAGGCTGCATGGTGTTAAAATCATTATAGAGGCTGCATGGTGTTAAAGTCATTATAGAGGCTGCATGGTGATAAAGTCATTATAGAGGCTGCATGGTGTTAAAGTCATTATAGAGGCTGCATGGTGTTAAAGTCATTATAGAGGCTGCATGGTGTTAAAGTCATTATAGAGGCTGCATGGTGTTAAAGTCATTATAGAGGCTGCATGGTGTTAAAGTCATTATAGAGGCTGCATGGTGTTAAAGTCATCATAGAGGCTGCATGGTGTTAAAGTCATCATAGAGGCTGCATGGTGTTAAAGTCATTATAGAGGCTGCATGGTGTTAAAGTCATTATAGAGGCTGCATGGTGTTAAAGTCACTCGAGAAATCTACAAAAAGTACCTTTACAAAATATTTGAGGTCACTTTTGTTAGATTTATCCACACAAATTTGGACATAATCAGTAAAACACAGGGCTGCATCCTCAACACATTGACTACTGGTATAGGCAAATTTCAACATGATTGAAATTAGGGCTATTGGTCGATAGTCATTATTCCAAGCCGGTGGGAATGTCTTAGGGATTGGTATTAATTCAGATACCTTCCATAGTGTTGGTATATGACCACTATCCAATGGCTGTTGAGATATGTTACACACAATGGGTGTTAATGGTTCTCTACACAAATTCAGTGTATTACCATTGATTTTGTCTGGTACAGCCGCCTTACCAGGCTTAATAGATTGCAAAATTCTAAGTACATCTTCATGGGAGATAAAAATACGTTGATCATTCCTATTGCGATGGAAGTTAGTCATACATGAACGTTCAGAAGAAGGTACATTTATCAAACCTTGCATAAAAACCATTGAGAACCACAGAAGTCCGTATCATTATTTACTCCGACATTGACAGATTTCTTTTCCGTACCAGTAAGTTGTCTAATCCCTTTTCAAGCTGATTTTGTGTCATTCTTTTTAATAAGTTTTCCATTTAAATCTACTTTTACATACAGCAATGGTTCTATCAATTTCTCTTTGAACTGCTTTTAGATTAATCCTATTATCATTACCACCAAGAATATGTTTTTCTCTCCATGCAGATAAATAAGGTTTCGTTCACTTCTTTATTCCAGGAGTATACTATTTGTCTGTTAGTTTACTACGATGTAATAGTTGTTTGTACACAGGAGTAAGAAGGCACATGTCATGATCGGAGATGCCTAATGACTTAAGGGGGAGGGGGGGTCACCTCGCTGTTTTTTATCTTTCTCTTCCTCTCTCTCTTGCTCTGGCTTGTATCCATTCAGCCCCATTCAGCCTACTGTTTTAAGACGTTTACCCCTATCCAGGTGTCAATATTTTCCTGGCGAGCGGTAGCGAGCCAGCATATATATATTTTTGTTTTGATAGCGAGCTAAATTTGTACATTTTTCGATAAATGTCTCCTTCGCTACAATGCTGGCTCGCTATCGTTTGCCAGGAAGAAATCGACACCTGGATGGGGATTAACGTCTTAAAGCAGTTGGCTGAATGGGGCCGAATGGATACAAGCCAGGGAAAGAGAGAAGAGGAGAGAAAGATAAATAAAAAGCCGGTGACCCCCCTTAAGGAGGCCAACAACAGGGCCCCAACTCTGCTTCACCATCTTCATGGAGCCTTCATAGTTCACTGGACAAAGTACTGATGCTTGTAAACCGGGGGAAAATGAGTAAAAAGAGGAGAAAGGCGAAACACACACTGGTCGCCGCGAAGCAGCGCCCTCTAATTATGGCTTCAGTTGATTCCATCTTTTAGAGATAGATACTGTATAAATATGAAATGCATAATATGGCAGCATATGGAGGATGTGGAGGGATCTTGGTAATGTTATTGTTGCATATAATGCATAATATGGCAGCATATGGAGGATGTGGAGGGATCTTGGTAATGTTATTGTTGTATATAATGCATAATATGGCAGCATATGGAGGATGTGGAGGGATCTTGGTAATGTTATTGTTGTATATAATGCATAATATGGCAGCATATGGAGGATGTGGAGGGATCTTGGTAATGTTATTGTTGTATATAATGCATAATATGGCAGCATATGGAGGATGTGGAGGGATCTTGGTAATGTTATTGTTGTATATAATGCATAATATGGCAGCATATGAAGGATGTGGAGGGATCTTGGTAATATTATTGTTGTATATAATATGAAATGCATAATATGGCAGCATATGGAGGATGTGGAGGGATCTTGGTAATGTTATTGTTGTATATAATTGTTAATTTGCTGTCCTATTCCATAGTTCATAATGTGACATTTGATGCACAAACAATATGTGCACCATTTCATAACGTTATCTTAATATTTAATGATAGTTGTTTTTAGAGAAATTTGATGTATTGGCAATCAGTATAATTTATCTATGCCAATATAATAAGTTTCGGAAACGATTCAACCAACGTTTTAGAAGTGTTTATAACAACATATTTTATTGATTCCTTTGCTAGACTCATACTGTTATGCCCTGATTTTATACAGGATTAACTTGGTATAGGTGAGTTCTGCAAGACTGGGTTATTGGATTTCTTGCAAAATACATAAAGAGAATCAACAGAGGACATAGATAATCTCGGATAAATAAGAACATAAGAACATAAGAAAATGGGAGTCAGCAGAAAGCCGATTGGCCTAAGCAAGGCAGATCCCTGTCCCACACAACCCCAATTACAAAGCCCAATTATAGGCTCAACACTCTAATACCCTGAGGATCATCTTACCAAAAACGGTTAGAGATTAACGTAGGATTACGGGGGTCTGCAGAGCGCTAATTGGCCCAACCCTGCTGATCCCCCTTCACACCCAACCCTTCTCGTCCATATGCTTATCCAATTTTATCTTAAAGCTCCCTATCGTTTTTAACACCTTACGAGCGGCCTATGCGGTTTATTATATGTACCGCACAGCGGGGTGTTTTTAGCCAAAATAGGGCTGTTTACGTGATCATTTTCATGCCTAAATAAGCCCCAGAACGTAAAACAAGTACCTATCCCTGAAAGGGCATAAACAGAGCTTTCGAATGACACCATAACGATCCTTGTATGATGGATAGTTTTCTTGCAATAACCGTGCAACGCGAGTGCAAAAAGCAGGTAATTCGGTACTTTCGGTACATAATTGAGTATGTAGCGAGTGAGAGAGGGAGGAGGGAGCTGAGATTTGTGTCAGTAGGTTCGCCGCGGTGGTCTGGAGCAGTCATACGCTCGCTAGTCTCCTGCCACCACTTGTCTCTCTCTCTCAGCCACATTACGTGCTGAAATTGCCACTCGACCTATGTCGAGCGCCGCCACATAGTCCAGCTTTTTTTAACTCGACTTATGTTGCTCGCCGCTAAATAAGGGTTAATCCCACTATAGCACTTGGTAGTCCATTCCACCCATCTACAACTCTGTTACCAAACCAATATTTGCCTATATCTTTTCTGAAACGAAATTTATCTAATTTGAAACCATTGGTACGAGTTCTTTCGCTATCACTGAGCTTTAGTACATTTGTCATGTCCCCTTTGTTAATCCCACTAACCCACTTGAACACCTCTATCATATCCCCTCTAACTCTGCGTCTCTCTAACGAATGTAAGCCTAATTTCTTCAACCTTTCTTTATACGGAAGATTTCTAATATTATGGATCATTTTTGTCATTCTACGTTGTACTCTCTCCAATGAATCTATGTCCATTCTGTAATAAGGACACCAAAATTGAACAGCATAATCCATATGGGGTCTCACTAATGACAAGTAAAGTTTTAAGATAACATCAGCAGTTCTGTTACTCACACTCCTAGAGATGAACCCGAGAATCCTGTTTGCCTTGTTTCGAACGCTTATACACTGTTGTCTAGGCTTCAAATCATTGCTAACAAACACACCTAGATCTTTCTCACAATTCGAGTTTTCTAATTCCACATTAGCTAGTTTATATTTAACATTTGTATGCATCTTCCCTATCTTTAATACCTTGCATTTGTCAATGTTAAACTTCATCTGCCAATTTACTGACCATTCGTGTAAGGTATCTAGATCCCTTTGGAGGCACTCTATATCTCTATCTGAATCAATTGTTCTCCCCATTTTGGTATCGTCTGCAAATTTACTTATCCTACTAGTTATACCTAAATCAAGGTCATTTATGAATATAACAAACAACAGAGGACCTAATACAGATCCCTGGGGGACACCACTTTTGACTGCTCCCCATTCTGACTTCGTACCATTTATGCTGACTCTCTGCTTCCTACCAATTAGCCATGACCTAATCCATCCCAACAACGCCCCACCTATTCCATGCGCCTCAACCTTTCTCATCAATCTCTCATGGGGGACTCTGTCGAAAGCTTTACTGAAATCTAAATATATTATATCATATGACTTGTCATTATCTACTGCTTCATATACCTCTGAGAAAAAACTAAGCAAATTAGTAAGGCAAGAACGTCCCTGAGTGAATCCATGCTGAGAAGAATTTATTAAATTAAATGTATCTAAGTGGTTTCTAATTTTACTAGCAATAATTGACTCTAGTAGCTTTCCTATGATTGATGTAAGACTAATGGGACGGTAATTGGATGCTATTGATTTGTCACCTTTTTTGAAGATCGGAACTACGTTTGCAAGCTTCCAAGCTTCTGGAACTATACCTGTCTCCAATGACTTGTTAAATACAAATGTTAATGGGTAACTTAACTCATCCCTACATTCTTTTAATACTCTAGCATATACCTCATCAGGACCAGGCGATTTATGAGGTTTCAGTCTGTCAATTTCCTTAAGCACATCATTTCTACTTATAGTAACCGTACTTAACCTATTTTCTATACTATCGCTATATACTTTACGGACTTCTGGAAACTGTGCCAAATTTTCATTAGTGAAAACGGAAAGAAATTGACTATTTAATGTACTGCACATTTCTAAATCATTTTCTGTCATTTCTCCTATCGAAGTTTTAAGGGGACCAATTACATCTCTAACCTTGGATTTATATAGTTGGTAAAAAGCTTTAGGATTATTTTTTGAGTCATTGGCAACCTTAATTTCATAATTTCTTTTTTCTTTCCTAATATCCCTTTTTACCTGTCTTGATAGATTCTGATAGTAAGCAAGTAGGTGAATTTCGCCTTTTCTAATTTTTCTATATATTCCTCTCTTTTGTCCTAGAAGATCTAATAGTCTATTATTCATCCATTTGGGTTGGTTCTGTGTTGATCTAAATTTTCTTTTGGGGATGTATTTTGTTGTGCATTGAATACTGACTTGATAAAATTATCGTATGTATCTACCAAGGTTGACGTCTCTTCCTGACTTAAGATGACAGGTGCCTGAGAAGGTGTACACTCATTTGGACACCTGGATCGACTTAATTTTTTGACCATAGGGTCCGCTAATAGGGCTCTTCTTAACCCACCATAATTGGCTTTTCTAAAGTCAGGTATTAATTTTGTATTCTCTCTGGTATTACCTTTCCATTGTATATTAAAATACACAGAATTGTGGTCACTATTTCCTAGGTGGTCCCCTATCTCTACATTATTTACCATATGTTCATTGTTACTGAAAACTAAATCGAGAATATTATTACCTCTAGTCGGCGTATCTATGAATTGAAATAAAAAACTATCGTGTACTAAATAGTTTGTAATACAGCTTTATTATCAATAGCACTCAGGTAGACGGTACGTAATAGAATTTCACGAACATTAGATGTTGGAGCACTCAGGTAGGTTATTGGACTTATTATAATCTTCCAGCACTTATCGCGGATTTGGATAGAGACATACTTCCCACTTCCAACGTTCAGGCATTATTCTTCTGATCACATTGTTTTATGATACGTAGGGTACATGAATCACACAGGTTAGGTATTTCGCTTTGTTAACTCTCTCTGGTAATATGACTCTTAATCAAGGATGAAAGTATAAGTAATGTGGTTATTGCCCAAGAATTAATCGTAAAGGGATAACTGTAGCTAGTTGCACTGGTCTAGGATGTTCACTTGTCTAGGTGATACTTCGGACCGAAAAATATCAGTGAGGGCGAATCAGGTTAAACCTGATGGCAAGAATAATTACGGGAGTCAGTTCGCCTAAGCTAAATTTCACTGATATATATTAATGCGTACTAGCATAATCACTTGTTATAACATCAGAGAATGTTGAGACACAATTGAATACACTGGATGGTTGATAGTTAATAGCACCGTAACACTGGTACTCTGTGAAGTAACACCGTGATGGAGTTCCTGGTTATCTTGCGGTAGTGATGTTGGGGGTTAACAGTAGCTCTGGGGCCGTCCAAGTTGTCCGGCAGTGGAGAGAAGGGTTGCAGATGGGCTTTTTGCGGGTGGTTGTGCACCTTTTTGGCAACAAGTGCTGATGGGTTAAGACAGTCGATTGTTGCCAAGGAGTTATTCTTGCAGAGTCCTCACTCAAGAGTTTCTCACATAATCCCTTCTAACATAACAAGATCTTTCTGCCTTAGATCAGTTATGAGTTATGATCGTTCGTAGCTCAAGTAGCGTATGGTGCACTATCAGAAGTTAATGAAACAATCAATAATTTGTGAATTTGTTGTCTACAAATATAATATTACTGCCGGTAGTCCCGATCGCAATAAAACATTCGTAAAGGGTTAAAACACTTCCTCACAGAGTTGCACAGATTACGGAACGCCGAACTATCGTGAATCTTGAGGGGGGAGGGGGTATTAGAAAGCCACCGCAGTGTGGACAACCGTTGCTTTGGGCTCTAATATTCAACTGCCCGACTGTTGTCTCTGGGTCTTATTTATAGGCAGGTCAAGGAAGCTTCAGGAATGTTCTGGAAGTATTGGATGTCAATGCTATGAAGTAGTTAATTTATTCTGGTGAACTTAGGGGGTTAGGGAGGGGGTCTTTAATGTGGCGGTAAGTAACTTGTGATCTGATTTATGATCGTGGATATCTTAACTCTAGTATGAGGTACTAGTAGAGTTATTTAGGCGGATTTGGTGAAGTTTCATAGGGACTACTTTACTGGCGCACTACGTGAATAGGCTGGGAGGTATTATTCATCAATTCACCTAAATATCCTTCTCTGGTCTAGCTGACATGCTATTTTTAATCTAGGATGGGATAAGGAATATTTTGGTTTTGGTTAAGGATGGGATAGGATGGTATTTGGATAGGTATTTAGAGGGTTAGTTCATCACCTGTTGGAAATTCACCTGGTGTCTGGCAAGAAGTTGTTGGGTACGTGTGGGTCATGGTGAACGTCCGCGGGGGTTAGGGGGGTCCCTTTGGGGTGGGGGGCATGCCACTCCTTAAATATGTATATATGGGATTCTCTACGCTAATGGGGTTTTCTTATGATGTGGTGGTGTCAAGAGTGATACTCCTAGGGAGGGTTGATCTCTACATCTAGTTTTCATGTACGAGGATCACTCGTGGGTGTTAAGAATAGTGGTTTTGTGAAAATGCAGGTCAGATATTTACATTTTTAGTCTCGCGCCGGCTATTGTTCTGGTTCAGGTTGTGAGTGTGGCTAGGGAATTAGAGGATAGTTAAGGGGGGGTACAAGGATAGGTCCTTCCCTTCTATTTGTTGAGGTTAGTGAACGAACTGAGTCGGCATGTTATAACGTTCTTATGGCGTCTTTACAGGGGGAGGGTTGTGAATTGTAAAGGGGGTGGTTTGAGGCTAGGCACCGCGCCGCTCGTGACCTAGCGTAGTGACCCTTAATGCGCTGGACATAGGGGTGGCATTTCCCTACAATCGAACAGGTAGGATGGTGTGTGCAGCGGGGCGTGAAGGATAAGCGAACAGGATGACCCAAAACAGGGTACCACTGAGCATAGGGTCACGAAGCAAAACAGAGTAGTGTGGATTGTGGATACGAAGGAGGTGATTGGAAGACGTATAACAATTGTGGAAAAGTAAATGGAAGAGAGGAACACAATGGCGGATAAAAGATAATTAACCTAAGGATTAAATACATGCATGAATGACGACATTATAGCCGTCGTCCTAATAAGATGATGACACCGGGTTGGTATGCACGTGGCACAATACGACACAAGGACAGTGCCGCTATGTCATATCAATACTGGTGGCATACTCCGGTTAATATTATATATACACTTAGTTACTAGAAGAACAAGGCAAGGGGGGGGGGGGGGGCGGGGCGACTGAGCACGAGGGTACATATATCTATACTCGTCATGGAGAGAGAGATACGAGGTAGCTTTCCTGCATCTCTCCTGATAATCGTCTGCAGATTGGTCAAAGTGAGTTTATCCGAATTAACAGGCCTAAATCAATACAATAACTGGCATAGGGTTATCGGTGTATAGAGTCGTGGGTAAAGGTTGTTACATAACTCGTAACTAACTTATCTAAATCAACAGGCATAAATCACTACAAAACTGGCAAGGGACACAAATTGACAGACGAACAATGCAACGTGAGGTTATGTATAGCTAACTGCTAAAAATGGGGGAACGAAGATAGCTGTCTTCTCTTTTTACAAGTTCCCTAAATTATGTTAACATTAGGGAGTTGGTACATTAATAAAATAGCAATGTGGATCTCAGTGAGTTATGGGGCTGTCTAGTGTAATTTTCATAATTAATCTCGGAATTACTCGTAGGTATTTTGTCTAGTGAAATGGAGGTGGTATTAGGAAGGTTGGGAATATATAGTTAGTGGATAAAACAACCGGAGGTTTGAGACATAGAATTGCTAGAATTGGGGGAGACTATGATTGTTATATAACTACAGGGCTGACGTAATCACGATCTGATTTGGTGTGAAATGGAAGTTTAGGTGTCTTAGATCGCCTTGAACCTACACAATGAAAGTATTATAGTCTGTATGGTGGTTACCTAATTAAATACATACTTAGGTGGTACATCAAGAATATCAGTGAGTAAAGTATTGTGGTTTGTATATTAGAAGACTGTGATTGAGAGACGTATAATATGTGGAATGAATTGAGAGAGAGAGAGAGAGACCAAATCGGGAATGGAAAAGGGGCCTGGGATCTCGTTGGGGAGTGGAGTTTCGCTCTCAGAATTTTCGTTCCTGTGGCTCGTTAGGGTTGGAGGTTTCGCTCTCAGGTTTTTCGTTCCTGTGGTATTTTACTTCCGTCACCTTTATATTAGGTACGACCTCGTACCTCAAGGTTGGAGTACGTAGGTTTGTTTAGGGGGGCCAGGTCAGGTCGGTGAGGGGGTTAGGTTGGAGGGAAATGGCAGCCTGTCGCTGAGGACGAAGATTACTGTTATCCCGACTAGCAACAGACTGTTCAGAAAAGAGAGACAAAAACTTAAAACATTTTATCCTGGAATGTGAATAATATAATGAAATTAGGAACAAAAAATAACAAGATTACTCAGGCCATATATCCAAGACACTGAAAACTAATAGGAGAGTTACTATTCAAGAAAGAAGGGAACGAGGGAAGAAAATACATAGATGTTGGAAAAGGAGAGAAAAGAGGATAAAAGAACTTGACGAAAGAACAGATAATTAAGAACACAGGAAAATTAAGAAGAGCTAAAGTGTTTAACAATGTATAAAACAAATTTAAAAGATAGTAAGAAAAGTGTAGGCTAACAAGAAAGGGAGTACTACTAAGGAAAAAAATATATAAAATATATACAGTATATGGAAAACATGTAAATTTATAGAATCATGCCCAATCGCTTAGGAATTGAGAACAATACGAAACAAAATCCCATGGAAAATCCAGTACAATAACATCCTCATCATCATCAGGGGGGGCTGGACTAGTTAGGGTCGCCGTTAGTCTTGGTGACGGTCTGGTTTATTGGTAGGGGTGGTGGTGGTGGTTGTGGCTTTGACCTTGGGGGTTCGCTTTCACTTTGGAAGGGAGGGGTGGATATACCGTTAGGTCTGCCGTTAGGAATGTGGGTCTGGGTGAGAGCTGGCCCGGGGCCAGTTTTGGAGGGAGGTTTAAAGGGTTGCGGTCGGGGGTAGTGATAGGGGGGGGGGGGGGGGTTAAAGGTGAAACGGGCAGGTCGAGTCGGGGTTGTTGTTGCGGAAGAGGTTGGTGCTGGGGAGGGGTTGAATTGTGTAGAGAGTTGTGGTCGTGAGTGGGGTTGGGGGAAGGGTGAGTAAGGCTGGAGGTTGAGAGTTTACGATGATCGGGTGGTTTGGAGGTTTGGAGTGTGGGGATTTGATAGGGAGATGGTGAGGGGGGGGGGGGGGCGGTCTGGGCAGGCATGGTTGTGGTTTGAGAGGGGTTGAATTTGGACTGATTTCATTTTCGGGAGAGACGTGGATGGGATTTCGAGGAGTGGTTGAGGTTGAGAGGTTGATTATGTTGTTTGGGGCGAGAGAGAGGGTAGTATTTTGGGGGTTAGTCAAGGTGGAAAAAGTTTTGTGGTTGGATTTGGATGGGCGTGGTATTTTGTCGAGCGGGATCTTTGGGGGTGGAATTTGGGGCGGATGGGGTAACGGTGAAGAGAGGGGTAAGGTAGAGGGGGGAAGAGGAGGTAGGGGTTATGTACGGGGGTGATTTTGCGTTCTGAATGGGGTCGTGAGAGGTTAGGCTGGCAAGGTGGGAATTGGTGGAGGTTGAGAGTTTAGGATGATCTGGGGTTTTGGAGAGTGGGGGTATGGGAGATTGACAGGTAAATTGTGGAGATGGGGTGAGTAGGTAAGTTTGGAGAGATTGTTGCGGAAGAGATTTGTCTCGGAAAACAATGGAATTTGGTAGGATGGATGAAGGAGACATTGATGGAGATTTTGGTTCTGGTGCTGGATTATGGGGCAGAGGTAGGTTGGCGAGCGGGGGTGTTACTGGAGGTGGATTCAGGAGCGGTCGGGTAATGTTGGAGAGGGTGACAAGGGAGGGGGGGAATAGGAGGTAGGCGGAGCTGTAGAATTCTTGGTTGATGCGGGTGTTTGAAGGGGTTCACCGAGGTTGGGCATGGGGGGAGATGATGGTGGGGGGGGGGGTGAGGTTGACAGTTTTGAGGGGGGGACAGGTGATGAATATGAGGAAGTGAGAGGCGTGACAGGTTGTTGAGGGATTGACGGGGGTGAAGGTTGGTCTTGGGTAACAGGGGCATGTGAGAGAGTGGAGGGGGGCTCATTTTCTGACCAGCATTTTTCAGGGGTGACATTGAAAGATAATTGGTTACGGTGTGGGTGACCATTTCTGCGTTCTGTGGTTTGTTGGCAGGCATAGAAAAAGGATGGGGTTTATGGGGTAACACAATTGATGGAAGCTTATCGTTGGTGGATGGCTGGGCAGGGGAAAATTTAGGGATGGTCAGAGAGGATAGAGGCAAGGAAGAGTGCACTGGGGTTGGACTTTCATCGGGAGTCATTTTGGAAGGGTGCACAGAGTTTGATTCCTTAGGGGAATGGAGGGACTTATTGATGATAGTGTTCAGTGGAGGAATACATTTACTTTCTTGGATAGGGGCTGAAGGGGTGGATAGGGGATTCACAGGGTGTTTAGACATGGCTGGGGGTGAACAAATCTCAAGAGCTTCATTTACTAAGGGGGAATGTGAGGGAATGGATGGATGTGGGTGAACAGACCTCGGACTCGAGTTGGTAATGGTGAAGGGTTGTTCCTCATTGGTAATAGCTGGCGAGTTGTTTGGAGTGGTGGGTGTCCGTAGAAGTTTCCGTATTTCTCGGATGTTCTGGTGGAAACTCGCTGTCCCATGGTCCATGAAATGTTGGTAGATGTCTACCGGAAGGAGGTTCACCAGGGAAAGGAACACCTGTTGTTCTTGGTATTCAAGGGTTCGTGAGGGACATGCGGATTTGATATGCCCCAATACCTTGGTTAGGGTGACGTCCAGGCGTCCTTCATATACCACTTGATCGAGTTGGCACATTTCTCTGATGGAGAGCATATGTTCTTCGAATCAGCCGTACAGGTCGAGATGGGCGGTGATGTGGGGTGGGAGGATGTCGAACAATGCGGTGAATAAGTGTTCATTTTGTTGCTCGTCATCTTGAGAGCTATACGTGGTCCTCACGTATCTGTAGAGTTGTACGAGGGTCACATTGATATCCCCTTCATACTTGATCTCGTCGACATTTATTATTTTGGGGGCGACGAGGGAACCCAAAAGTGGCCCTAAGGTCCGGATCACGAGGGATCGAAACTGGTTCCAGGTAAGCTTTGGCGTTACCTGTTTAGCAATTTGGGAAACGGCTTTTCCCAACTGCATAATGTGCAATAATGCAACGGCGATTTTCTCGCGGTCATTTTGAAGTGCCAAATCTAACACTGGCTTTACTATGTCTAAGTAAGTGGCGATATCATACGTGTTTACATCATACTTGGGAATGTGAGTGTAATAGCGAGCTGCCATTTTTGCGATGTTACCATGCTTCTATTGTTTCAAAAAATGTAATGCAATGAAATCTTCTATCCGAATCAAGAACCACCGCTGCCGCCAATATTTTGCCCTGATTTTATACAGGATTAACTTGGTATAGGTGAGTTCTGCAAGACTGGGTTATTGGATTTCTTGCAAAATACATAAAGAGAATCAACAGAGGACATAGATAATCTCGGATAAATGGTTTGTAATACAGCTTTATTATCAATAGCACTCAGGTAGACGGTACGTAATAGAATTTCACGAACATTAGATGTTGGAGCACTCAGGTAGGTTATTGGACTTATTACAATCTCCCAGCACTTATCGCGGATTTGGATAGAGACATACTTCCCACTTCCAACGTTCAGGCATTATTCTTCTGATCACATTGCTTTATGATACGTAGGGTACATGAATCACACAGGTTAGGTATTTCGCTTTGTTAACTCTCTCTGGTAATATGACTCTTAATCAAGGATGAAAGTATAAGTAATGTGGTTATTGCCCAAGAATTAATCGTAAAGGGATAACTGTAGCTAGTTGCACTGGTCTAGAATGTTCACTTGTCTAGGTGATACTTCGGACCGAAAAATATCAGTGAGGGCGAATCAGGTTAAACCTGATGGCAAGAATAATTACGGGAGTCAGTTCGCCTAAGCTAAATTTCACTGATATATATTAATGCGTACTAGCATAATCACTTGTTATAACATCAGAGAATGTTGAGACACAATCGAATACACTGGATGGTTGATAGTTAATAGCACCGTAACACTGGTACTCTGTGAAGTAACACTGTGATGGAGTTCCTGGTTATCTTGCGGTAGTGATGTTGGGGGTTAACAGTAGCTCAGGGGCCGTCCAAGTTGTCCGGCAGTGGAGAGAAGGGTTGCAGATGGGCTTTTTGCGGGCGGTTGAGCACCTTTTTGGCAACAATTGCTGATGGGTTAAGACAGTCGGTTGTTGCCAAGGAGTTATTCTTGCAGAGCCCTCACTCAAGAGTTTCTCACATAATCCCTTCTAACATAACAAGATCTTTCTGCCTTAGATCAGTTATGAGTTATGATCGTTCGTAGCTCAAGTAGCGTATGGTGCACTATCAGAAGTTAATGAAACAATCAATAATTTGTGAATTTGTTGTCTACAAATATAATATTACTGCCGGTAGTCCCGATCGCAATAAAACATTCGTAAAGGATTAAAACACTTCCTCACAGAGTTGCACAGATTACGGAACGCCGAACTATCGTGAATCTTGAGAGGGGGAGGGGGTATTAGAAAGCCACCGCAGTGTGGACAACCGTTGCTTTGGGCTCTAATATTCAACTGCCCGACTGTTGTCTCAGGGTCTTATTTATAGGCAGGTCAAGGAAGCTTCAGGAATGTTCTGGAAGTATTGGATGTCAATGCTATGAAGTAGTTAATTTATTCTGGTGAACTTAGGGGGTTAGGGAGGGGGTCTTTAATGTGGCGGTAAGTAACTTGTGATCTGATTTATGATCGTGGATATCTTAACTCTAGTATGAGGTACTAGTAGAGTTATTTAGGCGGATTTGGTGAAGTTTCATAGGGACTACTTTACTGGCGCACTACGTGAATAGGCTGGGAGGTATTATTCATCAATTCACCTAAATATCCTTCTCTGGTCTAGCTGACATGCTATTTTTAATCTAGGATGGGATAAGGAATATTTTGGTTTTGGTTAAGGATAGGATAGGATGGTATTTGGATAGGTATTTAGAGGGTTAGTTCATCACCTGTTGGAAATTCACCTGGTGTCTGGCAAGAAGTTGTTGGGTACGTGTGGGTCATGGTGAACGTCCGCGGGGGTTAGGGGGGTCCCTTTGGGGTGGTGGGCATGCCACTCCTTAAATATGTATATATGGGATTCTCTACGCTAATGGAGTTTTCTTATGATGTGGTGGTGTCAAGAGTGATACTCCTAGGGAGGGTTGATCTCTACATCTAGTTTTCATGTACGAGGATCACTCGTGGGTGTTAAGAATAGTGGTTTTGTGAAAATGCAACTCATGGGGAAATTTACATTTTTAAGGGGGGACGAGAGGGGTATTCCTAGTCTCGCGCCGGCTATTGTTCTGGTTCAGGTTGTGAGTGTGGCTAGGGAGTTAGAGGATAGTTAAGGGGGGGTACAAGGATAGGTCCTTCCCTTCTATTTGTTGAGGATAATGAACGAACTGAGTCGGCATGTTATAACGTTCTTATGGCGTCTTTACAGGGGGAGGGTTGTGAATTGTAAAGGGGTGGTTTGAGGCTAGGCGCCGCGCCGCTCGTGACCTAGGGTAGTGACCCTTAATGCGCTGGACATAGGGGTGGCATTTCCCTACAATCGAACAGGTAGGGTGGTGTGTGCAGCGGGGCGTGAAGGATAAGCGAACAGGATGACCCAAAACAGGGTACCACTGAGCATAGGGTCACGAAGCAAAACAGAGTAGTGTGGATTGTGGATACGAAGGAGGTGATTGGAAGACGTATAACAATTGTGGAAAAGTAAATGGAAGAGAGGAACACAATGGCGGATAAAAGATAATTAACCTAAGGATTGAATACATGCATGAATGACGACATTATAGCCGTCGTCCTAATAAGATGATGACACCGGGTTGGTATGCACAATACGACACAAGGACAGTGCCGCTATGTCATATCAATACTGGTGGCATACTCCGGTTAATATTATATATACACTTAGTTACTAGAAGAACAAGGCAAGGGGGGGGGGGGGCGACTGAGCACGAGGGTACATATATCTATACTCGTCATGGAGAGAGAGATACGAGGTAGCTTTCCTGCATCTCTCCTGATAATCGTCTGCAGATTGGTCATAGTGAGTTTATCCCAATTAACAGGCCTAAATCAATACAATAACTGGCATAGGGTTATCGGGTGTATAGAGTCGTGGTTAAAGGTTGTTACATAACTCGTAACTAACTTATCTAAATCAACAGGCATAAATCACTACAAGAACTGGCAAGGGACACAAATTGACAGACGAACAATGCAACGTGAGGTTATGTATAGCTAACTGCTAAAAATGGGGGAACGAAGATAGCTGTCTTCTCTTTTTACAAGTTCCCTAAATTATGTTAACATTAGGGAATTGGTACATTAATAAAATAGCAATGTGGATCTCAGTGAGTTATGGGGCTGTCTAGTGTAATTTTCATAATTAATCTCGGAATTACTCCTAGGTATTTTGTCTAGTGAAATGGAGGTGGTATTAGGAAGGTGGGGAATATATAGTTAGTGGATAAAACAACGGGAGGTTAGAGACATAGAATTGTTAGAATTGGGGGAGACTATGATTGTTATATAACTAAATACAGGGCTGACGTAATCACGATCTGATTTGGTGTGAAATGGAAGTTTAGGTGTCTTAGATCGCCTTGAACCTACACAATGAAAGTATTATAGTATGTATGGTGGTTACCTAATTAAATACATACTTAGGTGGTACATCAAGAATATCAGTGAGTAAAGTATTGTGGTTTGTATATTAGAAGACTGTGATTGAGAGACGTATAATATGTGGAATGAATTGAGAGAGAGAGAGAGACCAAATCGGGAATGGAAAAGGGGCCTGGGATCTCGTTGGGGATGGGAGTTTCGCTCTCAGGTTTTTCGTTCCTATGGTATTTTACATACAATAGGTACAATTATTGGATATCATGCATTGTTGTGATCATTTATTTAACTATAACATAATTAATATCTTATAATGATATTTATATGTTCAATTTAGTCAAGATAAATTGATGAATGCCGATAAAATTACGGTAAATATCATGTCATGTGGTTTCTGAAATTAATCATTTTGGTCTAATTTTGCACATTGACATATTTGCACACATAATGCCCTTCAAAAATCGCCATTAAATGTTAAAAATACTTCCATAGCATGTTTGCAGTGTTATCACATAAAATTATATATATATATGTATATATTGTCACAGGAGTGTGTAATTACTCCTGTGAGGTAACTACAAAGTTATTGTTTTCCAGACGTACAGATACATCCTCATACATTGAGTCTGTAATCAACCTACCGGGTATGTATGTTTGATGGAGTGATGTATTTCTGGATCTTTTTGTTTTGTACTTTTTTCCTGACTTTTCTATTCTATCTCCTATAGTATTCATCGGATCTCCTTGCTATTTTAAAACTGACCTAAGATGCTAACTACCACTTAGAGTAGCCGCACATTGCAACTATCTGTCACGGGTTTCGTTTTACCGAGGGGAGGTGTTGAGAGAATACAAGAGCCAGGTGTACAAGTATTATTATTTAAGTAGTAGGTTGATATGCATTTCTTATTTATGAATACAGGTACAATGCATAGTTAAATATCAACATAAGTCATTAAGATAAAGTACAGCATAAATCTCAATGTGGTACACAAGGATAACTGTAGTTATATACAATATTAACACATACTCGGAGAGACATCATGTATAAATAATGAAGTCCTAGTTGGTATACTGAGCGACGTCAATACATGAACAATGAACTCCTAGTTGGTATACTGAGCGACGTTAATACATGAACAATGAACTCCTAGGTAGTATACTGAGAGACGTCAATATATGAACAATGAACTCCTAGTTGGTATACTGAGAGACGTCAATACATGAACAATGAACTCCTAGGTAGTATACTGAGAGACGTCAATACATGAACAATGAACTCCTAGTTGGTATACTGAGAGACGTCAACACATGAACAATGAACTCCTAGGTAGTATACTGAGAGACGTCAATACATGAACAATGAACTCCTAGTTGGTATACTGAGAGACGTCAACACATGAACAATGAACTCCTAGGTAGTATACTGAGAGACGTCAACACATGAACAATGAACTCCTAGGTAGTATACTGAGAGACGTCAATACATGAACAATGAACTCCTAGTTGGTATACTGAGAGACGTCAACACATGAATAATGAACTCCTAGGTAGTATACTGAGAGACATAATGTATGAATAATGAACTCCTAGGTAGTATACTGAGAGACGTCAATACATGAACAATGAACTCCTAGTTGGTATACTGAGAGACGTCAACACATGAACAATGAACTCCTAGGTAGTGTACTGAGAGACGTCAATACATGAACAATGAACTCCTAGTTGGTATACTGAGAGACGTCAACACATGAACAATGAACTCCTAGGTAGTATACTGAGAAACGTCAACACATGAACAATGAACTCCTAGGTAGTATACTGAGAGACGTCAATACATGAACAATGAACTCCTAGTTGGTATACTGAGAGACGTCAACACATGAACAATGAACTACTAGGTAGTATACTGAGAGACGTCAACACATGAACAATGAACTCCTAGGTAGTATACTGAGAGACGTCAACACATGAACAATGAACTCCTAGTTGGTATACTGAGAGACGTCAACACATGAACAATGAACTCCTAGGTAGTATACTGAGAGACGTCAATACATGAACAATGAACTCCTAGTTGGTATACTGAGAGACGTCAACACATGAACAATGAACTCCTAGGTAGTATACTGAGAGACGTCAATACATGAACAATGAACTCCTAGTTGGTATACTGAGAGACGTCAACACATGAACAATGAACTCCTAGGTAGTATACTGAGAGACGTCAACACATGAACAATGAACTTCTAGGTAGTATATTGAGAGACGTCAACACATGAACAATGAACTCCTAGTTGGTATACTGAGAGACGTCAACACATGAACAATGAACTCCTAGGTAGTATACTGAGCGATGCCAATACATGAACAATGAACTCCTAGCCTCCTAGGTAGTATACTGAGAGACATCAATACATGAACAATGAACTTCTAGGTAGTATATTGAGAGACGTCAATACATGAACAATGAAATTCTAGGCATTATACTGAGAAACGTAAATATATGAACAATAAACTCCTAGCTAGACTCGACTATGTGGTGAATTCTCAAGCTGGAGATTGGTATAATGTGTGTGTGTGTGTGTAGCGGTTTTGGTTAACTTAGATGTTAGTCAAAACATATAATAAGTAACACCCCATTCTTAACATTATTCATAAATTACAAATCCCAATGTACTTGAATAAACTAATGAAAGCATATGGTCCTCCCGGGATTCGAACTCGGGACACCACACCCATAACATAAGCACCTAAACCATTACATCACCAACACAGTTAAAGGTTGAGTACATGATCACGATTAATATCCATTTTCGAATTTTGGATATCAATCTAATCATGTACTCAGCAGACCCAACTGCATTATGGAAAGCGTAATGTTTAAGTGAGAGGAAAGAACATTGAATGGGTCCCAGATCACTATATGAACAATAAAAGTTAAGGATAGCGTGTAAGGGTTTTACTTAGCAACTGGGGAATACAATAACTTACGGTAAAAAAAGGGGACCTGAAAGCCAGGTCTCAGCTAGTTCAAGTGTCTCTAATGATTATAGTAATAGCTTATTTGATAGGCTCTAAAGCTAGAAAGCATCTAGATATAACTTATTATACTAACTCCAAATACATACACTCAGAGACGTAAATACATGAACAATGAACTCCTAGGTAGACTCGATTAAGTGGGGAACTCCCTAGCTGGAGTTTAGTATAAAGTGTGTGTGTGGCAAGGCTTTTCAGCTATTGGCATTCAGTGGTTTTGGTAACTTAGACGTTAGTCAAAACATATTTCAACATACCAATGGATGAATAATTAAAGTTGCAGATAGCGTGTGAGGGTTTTAATTGGCAACTGGATTGATTAATTATTTATCGGACAGCTGGGGATCCGAAAGCCAAGTCTCAACTAATTCAAACGTCTATAATTATTATAGTAAATACTTATTATTATGTTACCCAGAGGCCAGTAAGCATTCAGGTCCTAGAGCCAGGAAGTAATCTAGGTCTTTTTGCTCGGGATTAGCCGTTCGTACAAGAAGTCAGGCTAGGGAGCACTTCTGAAACCAGTAAGCATTCAGGATCTCAGGTGTTAGTGAGATAATTTCCTGTAGTTCTGCCCATCAAATATGACACATTCTTGAGGGTGCCGGGTCCCGCTGAATTGCCGATCACAGATCTTGGTCTCGGCGAGGGAGGTAGGGGGAAGAGTAATGGAAGGGGCCTCCTGATTTGCTTCAGGACACCCTTCTAGGGACCAATCAGCAGATCGGCTAGTGGTGGCGGCGCAGCGTCCTGATTGGTTGAGGCGCCGCTCTGGTCGGCCAATCCCAGGCTGGCTGTGTGCGTGGGGGGGATCGCTGGGGTTAGTTATGGCTTTGGCGAGGGGGGACAGGTGTGCTATGGCCGCGTTTTCCGTGAAAGGCTTCCCACTTGGTTTTGGAGGGGGGAAGACTCGGGTATTTAGGCCGCATTTTGGTATAACAATAATCCATTCATTTGTGGCACATTTTGTTCTATGACATTGGATGCTATCATAACTAGAAATATGAGTAGAAGGTGTCTTAGAGAATCCCCAGTACCCTGCGGATGCAAGGGCAAAAAAGTTGTCCTGCAGTTTACTGGGATATATGGCTTATCCTTATGATTTATCAATATTATGGAATAATAGTGTGCTTTCTGATGTCCTTGAGGACAGATTAAGGGCCGTACATGGGCATAGTGTATATGAGTAGTAAATAAGGTGGTGTATTACGTACATTACGTGGTTCCACTTGGTATGGATGACCTCCCCTGCCTTTTGAATGGCCTTGCCCACGGTTTTGGTGTGAGGCAGGAATTTATCAGATAATCACTATACTCCAGGCAGTGGTCGTGCTAAAACCAGCTCCTGTAGTGTGCCCCAGGATTTAGCACCATACCATCATACTAGGATGTCTTAGTGCCGAGATTCTCTCGTGGCTGGTACTGGCATGTAACTGACAATGTAACGAGACTCTCTCGTCGCCGGTAAAACTTGGGTTAATAACAAGTTTTGCTTATTCAGTCAGTGCTTAAGTAATTAGCACCTGGTCACCCAGTTAGTATTTGTGCCGTACTTTTTGTGTACCATGTACCACGCTATTTTCTTGTATCCGTTTATGTATATCCCGAGTACGTGCTGGCACTGCTATTAATCACCATCTTTATTTATGCCATAGCCCCAACTAGACTACTATTGTGAGGCTCCGCCAGTATTTGACCAACTATAGTGAACCAGTGACGGGGGTTGTGATGGTGAGAATTCAATTAGGAAATAATATTATTTTTTCGTATTGGTATATAGCCTACATGTAGACTTTGCCTGGTTACGGGAGCAGTAGTATCCATAGTACTAAAGCAGTGGTGTATTTGTATATGCCTTTACCTTAATTTTCTTCTTGTGATATTTTTGTTGGTCCAGTGGCCTAGGGTGAACTCGACCAGTGTGATCCAACCTTATGTTTGCGTCCTCATTTCAATCGCCCGGGACTGTGTTGCAACAATTATCTGTTTTGGGCTGGTGATTTTGATAACGGCAGGGTGACATACTGTAATAGAGGAGGGGTGGTGGCCTCTTACAGAGGTATCAGTTACAGGGTGGTTTTCCCTATTACAGTCACTGCACCCTTCTTAATCATAGCACAGCACTGTTGATAGTTTAGTAGGTAAGAGTCTTTGACCAGAGTGGCTGTTCTTTGGGGTTATGATCCGAGTTTATCCTCTTTGGGACGGAGGAGTATCTCTGTCCGTTTGACCGGTCGAGTAAAATATAGCAGCCTAAAATTATAGCGGCAATCCTAACCCACTTGTTGTGGTCCCAGATAACCTGGACCCAGTAGCTTTACGTGTAGTAGTGTCTGTTCACGGTCGGGGATACTGAGGGTTATAAAGAGGATATTGCGTACCCTCAATTTGTGACAATATATACATATATATACAGTATACAAATTATACAGTATATATATATATATATATATATATATATATATATATATATATATATATATATATATATTGTTACGTTTCTTGATCCTCAAGTGGTTAACTTGATGAATCTAGATAGCACAGAGATATATATTAAGGTATCAGTCAGCTGAAGGCGAAACAAAAGTAAAATCTAATAAAATTATTTCCTGTTGTTCCTTTTGGATCTTAGGACTTGGTATCCTTTATTGACTGATACTCTTTAATTATGAAAAATACTGAAACTAATTAAAGTCATGTAGTATTTATAAAGAATTATTATTTAACCGAAGCTTAGTAGGCTATGGTTATGAACCGAATAAGTTATATCTAAATAAGGACTATTAATTCTATAAAAAGTCTTGAAAGATAAATATTAAAGTAAGAATATTTCTGTCTCTTACCCTTTTTGAAATGAATAGCTAGTTTTCTTATATGTCCTTTTATTTATATTTAATGTAATTATTCTTGGTTCTTGTCTTACGTTAATAGTATTATATTATTATTATCATCAGGATTAATATCAAAGTCACATACAAAGTTAGATATATATTTAATAATTAGATAAATGTATTTCTTAACCACGTAACATTGAGGTTTGATTATGAGTAAATTAAGTTACAGGATCGCTTCATAGATTCGATTCCGGTCTCACTCAAATAATATGAAAAGCAAAAATAATATTTTGAAGCTAAAAGAATTTTCTTCAGCTTAGGAAATCACTAGAAGTAATATTAACACAGCCATGTTAGTCTAAGGCGATATTACTAATATGAGACAATAGCATCACCGTACTAAGCACCGTTAAGCAATGTAAGCTTAATTAAAAGAAAATGAAATAACTCGTAATTATTAATATAGAACAATAGTATTACTTTCATCATAACCCAATTACTTAAAGAGTTGCTTTAGTCCACAAGTTAGTCAACTAAAATAGTTAAGTACATAATAATAGCGTTAACGTTAATTCCCAATCAAATAGTTAAGTACATAAATAGTAGCGTTAACGTTAATTCGCAATCAAATCATTAAGCACATAATAGTAGCGTCAACGTTAATTCCCAATCACATATCTCACTAACCAACAAAACGTAAGTGTTTACACCGAACACACTTAACACACACTTATATAATCTGACTGACAGTCACAATCCCATTATAATACTTCATCCCGTCTTCCTCCAGCTGTAAGTTCACCTTCCCCAACTCCAAATGAGACTGATTTGAATGCCCACAACTCGGATCTTATATACTAAACAATGATGGTGTAGGAACGAATCAGGAGGAGAGTGATGGTGCGCGCCCCTATCATAGCTCCTCGAGTTGCATAGCAGGTGCCTGGTCCAATCACAGCTCCTGGCGTCGATCATACGTCATAGCGTCGGGTCATCGAAGTAGTTTGCAGGGTCCCCTATGATGCACGCAGGTGTGAAGGCTTGTTTGCTGGTATGTGGGCGAGCTGGTTTCCCACTCGCTACTTGGGTAGTTTGACTCCTTCAACTCTAATTCTAACTCTTAAATTAACATACAGGGCTCCATATGTCAGACCTCCCCCCTAGAAAAGAGTTTAAGGAGTATAGTATATGAAACATAATACATAAATAGATTCACCACCAGATTGGCAACAGCAAGATTATAATGAGGATATAATAAGGATATCACCCAAAGTAGGCAACGTCTCCAGGTACCACATCAGAACATAGCCGGAACGTAGCTGGAGCGTTATTCGAACTGCAAGGCATCTCACAGCTGAAGGCTTGAAAGCGCACTACTAAAGCATAATATTTACCTCGCTACAAGGGAGAGCTAATTGCCAAAATCCTCTCATTAAATTAAACTTACTGCTGTATGAGGCCAACCTGGTAAATGTAATCTTTAATCGTGGCAGTTGGTAGGTATCGTTCTTTGTGACAGCATTAACTTGCCTATAGTCCCTACAAAACCTATGGCTCCCGTCTGGCTTTGGCACAAGTATGACCGGACTACTCCACTGGCCCTTGTGATCAGCTGGTTTGAAAAAATTAAGTCAAGCTCAACCTGCATTATACTCCTGCGTTGTGGTGAGACATGGTAGGGGGATAGTTTAATGGGAGTTGCATCCCCTACGTCGATGTCCTGCAAGGCCAAAGAAGTGAGCCCTGGAGTATCACGGAACACACTGGGAGACTGAGATAAAACAGAGATTAGTTGGTTCGCTTGATCAGAGGGAAGATGACATAGTTTAGATGGTAATTCCCCCCAAGCTACTGAATTATACTGAAAGTTGGATAGGCTACATGACAAGTCAAAGTCTGCATGGATACCTTCAGGCTCTGGAACAGTCTGTTGCGGGTCAGTAAGAGAACTGAAGACTTCGTCCGCACCAGGCTGTCCACAGGTCCTGACATTCAATGAATCTGGAGGAGAGGAATCAGGGGACCTATGGTAGGGTTTCAACATATTTATATGGAATACTTGCGTGGGCTTTCTCCTGTCTGGGGTAGTTACTAGATAATCGGTAATGCTCACCCTCCGAATGATCTTATATGGGCCCCTGAACTTGGCAGATAAAGGTTGGCCAAAAAGGGGGAGCAGGACCAAAACCTCATCACTGGGCTGAAACTCCCTCTCACAGGCTTTTCTGTCATACCAGGTCTTCATGGAGCTTTTAGCCACTGTCAAGTTTTGAGCGGCAAACTCACATGAGGATCTCAGCCGGGTTTTGAAATCTGAAACATACTTGAGGAGGTTTTGGTTCCCCTCCTGGCCAACTAGGCTATCCTGCAATAGTTGCAAAGCACCTCTTACCTGGTGACCGAAAACTAGCTCATTAGGGGAAAAACCCAGGGATTCAGTTGGAACCTCACGAGTAGCATATAAAAGAAAAGGTACCCCCTTATCCCACTCAACTCCGGTCTCTGTACACTATTTACGTAACATTCCCTTTAATGTCTGATGATATCGTTCGAGAACCCCTTGACTCTCTGGGTGGTAGGTGCTAGACTTAACATGCTTGATACCCAACTCCTTCAGGGACTGCTGAAAAATGTTAGAGGTAAAATTAGTTCCTTGATCACTTTGCACCTCATGGGGGAAACCCATTCTTGTGAAGAATTTGAGCAGTTCCTTGATGACAGTTGGAGCAGAGGTAGTCCTTAAGGGTATAGCCTCTGGGTAGCGAGTTGCCATGTCCATGATAGTTAATAAATAAATGTTACCTTGGGAAGTCTTAGGCAATGGGCCTACAATGTCCACTACCACCCGAGTAAAAGGATTCTCGAAAACGGGCAAGGGCACCAGAGGATGTACAGGCACCTCCTGATTTCTGATTGGGTTTTCCTGTCATCTGGCAAGTGTGACACACTCTACAAAACTCCACTACATCTACACGCATTCCTGGCCAGTAAAAGTGGGCTCTGATTCTGTCTAGAGTTTTTCTCACACCTAGGTGTCCTGCCAATGGTATACAATGTGCCATTTCCAAGATATCTCTACGACATGGTTTGGGGACTACTACTTGATGGACGTCCCAGGCCCCGTCATCGATTGGTCTGTGCGGCGGTCTCCATCTACGCCACAATACTCCTCCTTTGAGGTAGAACCATTCACCACCCTCCTTCTCACATTTCTCTTCACTCACGGACCTGGCAGCTAACTCCTTGCATTCACTATCATCTCTCTGTAGCTCTACCAGGCCACTAGGACAATTTGGAGGGGTTTCATGGTCATCGTTAGGGTCAAGATGAGCCATAAAGGTGTCAGATAAATCCACCTCAGCCACATCATCAGGCACAGTTGGAGCGTCATTCACACTCTCATCCCTTTCATCAACTCTTACATTCGGTACATTTCTGTCTGAGGGAACTGCTACTTGAGACATTGAACGTGTGACAGCACACACAGGGAAAACTGTTGGCATCTCCTTTTCGAGCTCACCGGTTAGTGGCTCGTTAACAGGGGAAAGTGACAAAATGGGGTCTGGTCGGACCTTCTCACCTGCTACATCATTCCCCAAAAGGAGTGTTACCCCAGGCACAGGGATATCTTGGGACCTACACAAAGGTATGGTGGCCTCACCCTGTAGTAACTCACATTCAATTTCGCCTTTTACCAAGTGTGCATAAAATTGGCCTCCAGCACCTCTCATTACAACTGGTTCGCCAGGTGGGCACTCAGTGTAAGGATTCACCATGAGGGTGCTAGTAGAACCTGTGTCTCTCAGAATTTTTACCTCATGCATGCAACCATTTAATCTCACGTTGCCAGATGAAATAAAGGGACGGTAACTGTCCTGCACTGATGGTGAAATTATTATTGGCTTAACCCTAGTGGATTGCACCACACATGCTACTACACCCCTGTCTAGATGGTTTACGTTAGCTGCTAGGTACTCCTGTCGGGAGTCCTGTATTAAAGGAACTTTTGGTGCTAGGTACTCCTTCTGTCGGGAGTCCTGCATTACAGGCACATATGGAGTTTGAGATACGGCGGCAACTGTCTGCCCCGATCTCTCCGTTCTCTCCTTGGCCCAGCACTGATAAGCTAGGTGGCCTCTCTTGCCACAAAAAGTACATACTTTAGGGGATACGGGAACGTTCCCTCTTTGAGCATTACTATTACTTTGGGGCCCATCTCTGTTACCATTGCCCTGAGTCGCATTTTTAGTTGGGGGAACAATTCTATTTTGGCTAGCTGGGGAAGACGTTATAGGCTTGTGACTGGGTCTGTCAGATTTGTGATTGGGATACTTAAAATTAGAACTAGAATTATCGTAGGGCTTCTTTCCACGACATTTGTTGTTGAGCACGTATGTGTCAGCCATGTCAGCGACGTCGGCAAGACAATCTACCTTTTTCCCCTTTAAATGATAGGATACAGAAGAATCAATTTTCCATAGGAAATTTTCTAACAGGACCAACTCCTTCAGATCGTTGTAGCTTGTGACTTTCTTACTCTTGATCCAATGATTGAAAGTTTTAGTCATGGTCCTGGCAAATACCTTATGGGTTTCTTCTACTTTCTTCTGGTTTTTACGGAAAGATTGCCTGTAAGCCTCTGGCTGCAATTGATAGGTTTTTAGGATAGCTTCTTTGAGATTGTCATAATCCTGCCTAACTTCTGCTACTTCTGACAAATACGTGGCTGGAGCCTGGCCTGTCGAAATGGTTTGTAACATAAAAGGCCATTGATCTCTTGTCCACTTCATACCTCCAGCAACTTCCTCAAACAAAACAAAGAAATCCTGCACATTATCCTCAGTGAAAGGTGGAATGACACTAGTCATAGTCAATCCCAGAGGGGGAGCAATTACGGGAGCATTTGTATTGACATTTAGTTGAGCCGTTTGATATTGATATTTATAATGTTCGGTCTTTATTCTGGCTAGTTCTAAGTTAGTATTTGCTTTTATTCTGGTTAGTTCTAATATTTGATCACCGGTCAAACCAGGTGGCAATTGTTCATCAAGTTGGCTAGGTTTCCTCGGGATCCCACCAACTGCTCCGTCACCCTCCCCGCCTTCTACAGGGAACAGGTAGGTTTTTATGGTCTGAGCCACCTCTACTTTGGACATGTTTGAGACAGTTAACTGGAGATGCGAGGCAAGCACTTTCAGTTCGGATTTTGACAGACAGTCAATATCAGGGGCTGTGGGTTCTGATTCTATGAAAACTCGAGCATCTTCGTCATTAATTAGTTGAGACATGATTAATATTTGATTTTTAAGTAGTGAAACGTTAATGAAACTGAGTGAAACTGTATGAAACGAATCCTGGCGAGGTCGCCACTCTTCTGTTACGTTTCTTGATCCTCAAGTGGTTAACTTGATGAATCTAGATAGCACAGGGATATATATTAACCCTCTCACGACCATAGGACGCAGAGGTTGCCAGATTAGCAATAAGAAATAGATTACTCTCACTTTTTTTAATTACCTCTCCAAAATTAGTTTTCTGCCCACAGCTAACTCAAAGACAACTGCAGAGGTTGAGGTAAACAAACTAAAGGTTCATAGATACCCCTGACGGTAACAAAGGCTTTAAAGTATCCCTAATAGGCTCAAAAATCGCGTCAGGATGTGAGAGGGTTAAGGTATCAGTCAGCTGAAGGCGAAACAAAAGTAAGATCTAATAACATTATTTCCTGTTGTTGCTTCCTTTCCTTTTGGATCTTAGGACTTGGTATCCTTTATTGACTGATACTCTTTAATTATGAAAAATACTGAAACTAATTAAAGTCATGTAGTATTTATAAAGAATTATTATTTAACCGAAGCTTAGTAGGCTATGGTTATGAACCGAATAAGTTATATCTAAAGAAGGACTATTAATTCTATAAAAAGTCTTGAAAGATAAATATTAAAGTAAGAATATTTCTGTCTCTTACCCTTTTTGAAATGAATAGCTAGTTTTCTTATATGTCCTTTTATTTATATTTAATGTAATTATTCTTGGTTCTTGTCCTACGTTAATAGTATTATATTATTATCATCAGGATTAATATCAAAGTCACATAAAAAGTTAGATATATATTTAATAATTAGATAAATGTATTTCTTAACCACGTAACATTGAGGTTTGATTATGAGTAAATTAAGTTACAGGATCGCTTCATAGATTCGATTCAGGTCTCACTCAAATAATATGAAAAGCAAAAATAATATTTTGAAGCTAAACAAATTTTCTTCAGCTTAGGAAATCACTAGAAGTAATATTAACACAGCCATGCTAGTCTAAGGCGATATTACTAATATGAGACAATAGCATCACCGTACTAAGCACCGTTAAGCAATGTAAGCTTAATTAAAAGAAAATGAAAGAACTCGTAAGTATTAATATAAACAATAGTATTACTTTCATCATAACCCAATTACTTAAATAGTTGCTTTAGTCCACAAGTTAGTCAACTAAAATAGTTAAGTACATAATAATAGCGTTAACGTTAATTCCCAATCAAATAGTTAAGTACATAAATAGTAGCGTTAACGTTAATTCGCAATCAAATAATTAAGCACAGCGTCAACAGCGTAGCGTCAACGTTAATTCCCAATCACATATCTCACTAACCAACATAACGTAAGTGTTTACACCGAACACACTTAACACACACTTATATAATCTGACTGACAGTCACAATCCCATTATAATACTTCACCCCGTCTTCCTCCAGCTGCAAGTTCACTTTCCCCAACTCCAAATGAGACTGATTTGAATGCCCACAACTCGGGTCTTATGATGGTGTAGGAACGAATCAGGAGGAGAGTGATGGTGCGCGCCCCTATCATAGCTCCTCGAGTTGCATAGCAGGTGCCTGGTCCAATCACAGCTCCTGGCGTCGATCATACGTCATAGCGTCGGGTCATCGAAGTAGTTTGCAGGGTCCCCTATGACGCACACAGGTGTGAAGGCTTGTTTGCTGGTATGCCGGCGAGCTGGTTTCCCACTCGCTACTTGGGTAGTTTGACTCCTTCAACTCTAATTCTAACTCTTAAATTAACATACAGGGCTCCGTATGTCAGAATATATATATATATATATGTATTGTTATGTTTTTGGACGAGGTGAAATGACACAAACAATAGGCTAACTTTAAATTCAACACTCTCAAAAATATCCAGGTTCAAGGAAACTAGAATACAAATTCTCAGTTTAATTAAATTAAGTATTATAATGTAACAATAAAATCAGTCTCTTCAGGACGAGTAATAAGAACATATAATGCACTAAGATTTGGCTAGTAACAAAAAGAATTATTATTAGAAAATATGCAAGTGAAATATAAATAAGTATATATCTTTACTGAAACAATGCAAGGTTTAACTAGCTACAGTATTAATTACAGTAAGAATTAACATTTTCTCAAGATCACTGGAAATGGTTAATATATGTGTAGTACTTATTTTCTTATCTCGAATATACTACTGAAGTGGGGGATAAATCGACAGTCATTTAGAAGTTTGCATACTTTATATAACAAACTTCCTAACTATAATAACTGTTTCTCTGTTCGGGCCGAAATGAGTTCAAGACACGGATTGAATATTACGTCGATCCACGATAGGTTGTACTTTGGAACCCTTAGAGCTCCCGTTACTCCCTAGTTGAATTTCCATTATTCAGGTATTGACTCAAGTCAGCTTCGATCCAAAGGCACGTTATTAGTTTCTAAATTAATATGTTTTTTTACCGAGCCCTGCTGTGTCTACTATAGAGCACTATAGGGCACTAATAAATCATACCTTTATTCACCTATTTAAACAAAAGTTATATTCTTTATCTAACCTTAAGAATGATACACCTCTATACGGCCTATTTCGTCCACTCCAGAGACCAAGGCGTTACTACATATAATCTCTTAACTAATATTTCCTCTCCACTATATACATTACATTGACTCATAATTATATCAAGGACGTTGTTATAATTTGTATCTCAACACTCTTTGATTATACAATATATTTCACCAAATGAACCTGTCGTTATTACAAGTTATCTAGATTTCCTTCTCTAATACATTCTTTGTTTGTACAACACTCAAAAGAACAGGGTGTTTCCACAATTTACCTTGATCACCCTGATCGAGAACACCCTCCAATTATGAGTTCACGTAATCCTATTACAAACAAGTTATATTCACATAAATCACGTAATTAATAATAATTCTTAACCTTGTTAAACAGTACCTCAAAACCTCTACACGGAAAAAATTCTCTGCTTTAATCCTTTACATAGATTCTTATGATCACATTATTATACTGAATGTAACGCCCGTAACGCTCCACGCGGAACTGACCGAATTTCCTCTATATGGTGATAGATATTATTTCCTTTCTAACAAAAGAGTTCGTTATTCATCCGGACTAGTGTCCTCCCTATCTAAAACTGATCTATCTGGCAACTATTAGTTGTTTTCCCCTGAGCCTACTAGTTGCCCCTCTATCTTCAAGAACTATTTCCCTTTTACTTTATACCCGAATTCCCTATCAGATCCTATGCTAATAACTACTCGGCATTACGCCTTTACCAACAAGAATAACTATTTCCCTCTCAACATATCATAACTTTATTTATACATAAGTCTAGGATCTTTTCTCTTTAGTCTGTCCTATAAGGACACATCAAATATTTAAGGAACCACTAGGTTAGTCAAGCACTTTCTCTCTCTTTCTTTAAGTCTGGCTTGGGCCCAATATGGGTCCTTCTAAAAATATATATTGTCTGGTATTAAGTGTGTGTGCTGGAACTGTTTTACCACCACAGAGCTGGCCAATAGCTCTTCTGGAAGTCCTTGCTCCCGTCCACTATTTGTCGTTCCTCAAGATCGCTTGGCTGTGAGTGTGCAAGCTAGCGATGTGACGACAGGCGGCCGGATACTGAAGGTGTATCCGCCTAGTGGGAGAGCACGAGGCTAGTCCAGGAGTGGTCTTTACTGGAACATTTAGTGGGGGCAGGGTAGCTGGAATAGTTGGCTCCGAGTTCCCTTTTGTGCCCAAAAGAGAGATCGGGGAAGTATGGATTGCAAGAAGCTCGCCCAGTGAGTTCCGAGGGGTGAATGACCCCTGCAACTTATGAAGAAAGACATGTCCCCGAACAAAATAATTAAGTTTCGGGAGTTCGTCTACAATGTTGCCTACCAGCTCCTCGAGAAACATGGCAGGCCACCTCAACTTTTAGGGGTTGCCGTTAAGTCGAGCTGACCGACAGACTCCTGGATGGCTACCAAAGGCACAACCCTGTGTACACAGGAATTTGTTAAACCTTCATTCATGAGTTGCAAATAAATACTGCGTGAAGATGTCATATTGTTATAACTTGCGTTACTAACATAATTTATTGATATTGACCTCCAAAAATACATGCACTATGCCTATCAAACACTATGTGTAGTCTAATACAACAATAACACAATGCAGTGTATAAGGTCGAGAGTCTCGTGAATGCGCACTGCAACCTGACACTTTCCTCCATCGCCACCCTCCCACCTCCTCCGTTCGCTATTACTTTCCCTTTCATCTTCCGTCATTCCTATTTACGCTTGATTTATCGACATCTATTCTTCACATGTGCTTCAAAAATACATGCACTATTCCTTTCAAGCACTATCTTTGTGTAGTCTAGAATAAAACAATAACACATTGCAGTGAATTTAGTTGAACGTCCCATCCCGTGAATGCGCACTGTAGCCTGACACCTTTCTCCCTTGCCAGCCTCCCACCTCCTCCGCTCACTATTAGTTTCCCTTTCATCTTCTGTCATTCTTCTGTACACTTGATTTATAGGTGTCTATTCTTCACATGTGCCTCTTCATTCAAATTTATGCACAGTTGGAGACATAAAAGTGCTTTATAGGTGAGATATAGAGCGTTCTTATCAATCATGCCTCCCTCCCTCCTCATGCCCGCCCACACTCACACACACTTGCTCGCCTGGGCTGTGTTGCGCCTATGCGCGCCATATATTCAACTCGCAACCACTACCACATCACACCCACATTTTTGGGGTGTGGAAATGTATATATTGGCGAATGCAGATATCAATTACCAAGACGTTAAAGTGGATTTTTTTCAATTCTAAGAGACACGATTATTTGGAAATTACTTCACACCAAGCTACCCTGGCCTCAATGGCGTCCTCCCCAGGTTAAGTGATCAGATAGTTCGAAGCCTAATAGTTGCTGAATGTTAATTTTATACTGAATACAATTGTTTAATAGTAGCTAGAATATTCTTTAAAGGATGTCAGCTGAGTTCTGGAATCCATCTTTCCCTCATCCTATGACTGAAATTACTTCAAACTCTGTGTGTCCAGACATTTTGGCTCGAACATTGCTTGATTTTGGCCCTGTCATTCTTTCAATTCTGGGGCAGGCACTCGTCACAGGCAGTTTTGCCTTTTGTCTCCCTCTTCCACATACAACAAAAAATAGAAGGGATAATATATTAATGCATAATACTGACGTTACCTGTATATACCTGAAGCATGATTAACATCAATAAGATATAAATAATAAACATAATGGCTGCACTCCTGGCAGCCATGGCTGCCAGGAGTGCAGCCATTCAGAGCTGCCTCATTTGTCAGGTTTTTAAATTCATGATCAGACTAAGGCCTGATCCTACATCTGTCTTGGTCTGCCCCTTGGTGCAGCTCCCTCTTTGTTCATGGACTTGCATCTTTTCACCTAACTTAGTTCATTCATCCTCTCCACATTTCCAAACCCTCCAGGCCTGATAGTACACATCTCATCACTGATACACTTGATATCTATCCATCTCTTCAATTCTTCACTAGTGTATGTATCCTATCTTGCAGATTGGTCCCACACATCCATCTCACCATTCTTATCTTCTTACATTTCATTCTGTTGATATCATCCACTTTGACAGGCCATATTTATGAAGCAGATGTCATTATGGTTTTATCACATGAGGCATACACCTTTCCCTTCAAGGGAAGGCGGAATCTTCCACCACCGGCAAAGATGGTATCTACCAAGTAGCAAAACATGTCCACCATCGCCTGTGACTCATTGCCAAAGCTAACACTCACGAGCTTGTCATTGAACACAAGCTTACCTTTGCATACTATGCAAACAGAGGGCCTTGTGAGTAGCGATTCAATTAGTCTAGCCAAACTGCTGCTAACCCCAACACCGATAACCGCAAAGCCCATTGTCTCTGGGGAAAAAGGCCAAACTACTTTAGGCCCTTTGACAAAATCCCCCATTTTCTGCCTTTGACTATTAATTTTAAGCATAATATACATAGGATAGTATATTAACCAGTTTCAAGCTCTTGACGCGATTTTGAGCCTATTCGGGATACTTTAAAGCCTTTGTTACCATCAGGGATATTTAGAAACCTTTAGTTTAGTTACTTCAACCTCTGTAGTTGTCTTTGAGTTAGCTGTGGGCAGAAAACTAATTTTGGAGAGGTAATTATAAGAGTGAAAGAACTCTATTTAGTAATGCTAATCTGGCAACCTCTGCATCATAAAAGCGTGAAAGGGTTAAGGGTCTCCTCAGGAATAACTGAAGGCCACCAGGATACTTTCTCAGAAGATGCTATACAATTTCTTCTTCCACCATAAACCCTCTTCACAACTTCCTTTTTAGCTGCAGCGTTTATGTCACCTTCCGGGCATCTAACCGGCTGCTCTCTGACCCCTCAACCACCATCAGGCACCGCCTCACCTGTGTCAGCCTTCTCAACAACTGTTATGGTCACTTGAGAGATAAAGGAGAGGGGGGGGGGGGGTCACACATAAAAGCTTTTGCCGGACATGTGCAGTATGATAGAACAAATCTGAATGTAAAAAACATGGCCACCAACAAGTGCCGGATGGCTTGCGCACAGGCCATAAACAAACCGTTCCATGGAATTCAACCGCTGGTGTACCTAGCAGTGGCAGACGATACTCTGAATTGAGTTTGCACCCGTACCCTTTTCTGCATACTGCACATGGGTGGCAATTGCCACCCACTCTCTGTAAGGGAGGAGGCATACATTAAGAGAACACTGATTATTGTATTAGTAATGGGAGAGTGAGAGATATACAGCATTGTGGTGCATAGTGAAAGATTGTAGGGAATTAGTAGGTGGAAGTGAGGTGATGAGACAAAATGCTATTGATTTTACCCTTTCGAAAACTGTGGTGTGGGTGGAACCATCTCACACATGAGAACAGTACTTGATACATGGGCGCACTGTGCCCCTGTACAGAGCAAGAAGCTGTCCAGGGGTAGGGAACCCATGAAAACGGTTGAGCACACTTGACTGCTGAGAACTGTTTCAGCAAGAGTGGTGATATGGCCTTTCCAAGAATGATCAGTAAAAAATATATATACTGTATATGAGAAACCATTAATATTGACAAATGATGAAGGGTTGAAGTATGTGTTATTGATGAGAAAAGGATGGTCATTTGGAAGATTGCGACTGGTAGGTAGGTGGAGAAATTGGGTTTTGTAAGTATTTTAAGTAACAGGATTTTCGCTGCCTAATTGGAAACAGTTGATTGATAAAAAAATAGGCGTACTATGGCCTCATTACCTGAGTTTTGGAGTGATTGCATGGTGGGGCATTGTAGAAAAAAAATTGAATAGTGTAAGGTAAAGTGACAGTCATCAGCATATGAGTGGATAAGTCTTCTAATTGTACAGTTGAAAAGATCATAAACGAATATAAATTGAACTGGATATAAGAGAAAACCTTGAGGAACAACAGAGTTGATAGGTTGAAGAAGTGAGCAATGGCTGTCCACAACCATTATAAAACGACTCTATCGAAGACTTTCGATAATGTCTAGCACAATAGAAAATGTTTCACCAAAGTCCCAAACGAGGATGACCAAGAGTTAGTAAGGAAAGATGTTAGAATAACTCAAATAATGAGGCAGCATCCTGTCAATACCGTCCGTTTTTATTTCAGTTATTCATTTGCACGTAGGCCTTTGATGGTACAGTACTGGCCCTAGCTCCAAGTGGGTCAGTTATGGTGAACTGTAATCATAACGACACAAATGTTCACATACTGGGCCTTTAACCCTAAATCTGGCTGCCAGTAATGCCTCATTATATTTTAGATATTAGTTTGCAGCAGAAGATGTATTGGGTCAATGACTAAAAAATATATTTATTTTGATTCAGTGGTTCACTCAGTGTGCCATTACCATAATTCTGACTACCAGTATCATCCTGTTATATTTTAGTTTTCCGTTTGCACCCCATCCTTCAATGGAACGGTACTGGTTCACTAAATGGGCTAATTGTTTAGAACAGTTATTCAGACAGGCCGACATAAATGTTAATGTATTGGTTCAATAACCCTAAATCTTGCATCCAGTATTGGTCCAATATATTTTAGTTAGGAAATGATAAATTAATTAAAGACAGAATTAATTTATTGAAGACAAGTAGTGCCATACAAGTCGAATAACAGTGTTCAAGACAGGTCCTGGGGTTCTCGGGTGGCTCTTCCGGGGTCCTCGCTCTGACTATAGGGTGGCTGGAGTCCTTTGGCGGCTGGTGGCTATCGGGACGTCCCGTCTTGTCTGGTCCTCCTGTACACTCGAGTTGTGGAGAGAAGGCAGCTTCTCCTCAACTACCGAAATGACCAACGCCTTTCTGGGAGCTAGGGGTAAGCTTACCTTAGGGGTGACTGGTAAGCCAACCCGCCCTAGTCGCTCCTCGTCAGTGGTTGACGAAAGAGTGGCTGGAGAGTGACTGCTCAGGGAGTCGGGGGTAGTCTTTTGCACAGCCGGTGTGTTACTAGGTATCTCTGCGCCAGGCAAGGGCAACTGAGTTACCTTAGCAACAACACTAAGTTATCCTGGCTCAGATACAGGAACCGTGCTCCTCCGTCAATCGTTATAACTTAAGCGGGTTTGCACTTAGTTACGATCAGGACAGCAAGCGTTATAACTTACGTGTCTAGATACTCGGCTGGTGCCTGGGTCTACGTCCAGTACCTCACTTCTCCGACAAGCGTTATAACTTACGCAGTTCGGCATTGAGTTAAGAGTTGGACAGCAAGTGTTATAAAATATGTGACCTCGTTCCCAGTTGATACTGTGACAAACCTTTCCCACTTTAGGCTTAATGTCCACTCTAACCTTAGGACTGTCTGTGAAGCAACCAAATATAGCTTTTGTCAAGCCAGCAGGCTGATTGCTTGACAAGGGTTGAGCTGGGTGAAGTAGTGTCTCTTTTGGCTGGGATGTCACTGTTGGGGCATCTCCGGGCAGAAAGATTGTACAGTTGAAAATATCATAAACAAATATAAACCGAACTGGATATACAGTAGGAGAGAACCTTGAGTTGGCGAATGTGGTGATGTCTCTTGTTGATTATTTGAGGGTCGTGCAGCAGTTGCATCTGGTTGCTTATTTATGTATGACCACTCGTTTATGTTTTGTCATCCGGGCCTGGAGCTTGTCGTAGGGGAAATGGGTTTTCGAGGGATTGTAAGTGACGGGTGCATCCACATTTTGGAGCGTCTCATTCTCGCATCGATTTAGGTTGGAGAGCGAGGACTGAGGGGGCATTTGCTGTTTCCCACTGGTGAATGCTGTGGAGATGGAAGGTTTGTTGTAATCCAAGGGTTGTTGGGTGTGTGTGGGGAAAAGAGCTGCTTGCAAATATTTGAAGCAGTGATGGAACGTCGACTTAGTTGGGTCTGGCGCTTTAGTTTACCCTGTTCGTCTCCTCTTAGCTCCGTTTTCTCTTGTGGATGTACAGTAGAGGAGGAAGATGGTTGACTCTCTTGTTGGTATCGATGCTTAATGGTGGCAATGCGTAAGTAGTGACTATGCGAGTTTGGGGCTGGTACTGTGTTCCTAGGCCGCATATCACAAATATTATTCAATTAAACCCTTTAACCCGAGAAAGAAAAAAAATCCTCATATGTTTGCTGGGCTATGGCGAAGGTCCTCATAAGATCCATGGCCTAAAAAGAGCCTTTTAAAACAACCTAGTGGCACTCAAAACAAAGCAATATGTGATTAGGTGAGATAATTTTCCTCCATTACTTGCTACATTACTTCCTACATATGTGTCCCCCCATTTTCCCCCCTCCTCAGTTATCACCTATTTTTCTTCTTATTCCCCCTTTTATCGGGTAATTTTCAGCGCGAATTTCCTTCCCGCGGTCTCTATAGCATGGGCGAGGCATCTAGAGATACTTGCAACAGAGAGACTTCTACTTAAAGCCATTAGTGTCGCTTGAGAACTCTGGAGGAGAGGATATATGCCGCCGCGGCTCTCCCTTCATGAATGGACCGGTCGGCAATAATATGTCTTTTTCACCCCCCAAATACTATTTCACTTGTTTGATTGCTCTTAAATGTTAATATCTTCATTTGAAACGTAAAATAGGCGCATATGAATAAGGTTTAACGATATTTATGGTAAATTGACGCTATTCATCGGGAATTAACTAAAATACCTACGCATGGTGGGACGTTTCTAATACCATAGTCTAGCCTTTGCCGGGTTAAACATTTCAGTAGTCTATAGTAGGCTAGTCTATTACACTAAATGGGATAACCACTTCAGCACCATGACAGATTTTACCTTTGATTCTGGCTGGAATTAGATGATTTATGCAGTTTATGATATTAAGAGGGTTTATTGATATCGTATTTACCCATTTGAGTCTTGGAAGTAGATTATATACTAAAGAAAATCGTCTAATGATAACCAGCATATGATGAACATTATGTATATTGTGAAGGGTATATAATCTACTTCTACGACTTAAATTGGTAAATACAATATCAATAAACCCTTTTAATATCATACTGTAGGTCCTTCTTAACACCTAACGAGCGGCCTAGGCGGTAATTTATATGTACCGCCCAGCGGGGTGTTTTTACCCTAAATAGGGTTGTTTACGTGATCATTTTCATGCCTAAATAAGACCCAGAGCGTAAAACAAGTATGTATCCCTGAAAGGGCATAAACAGAGCTTTCCAATGACACCCCAACCATCCTTATACGACCGATAGTTTTCTTGCAACGGTCGCGCAACACGAGTGCAAGAACCATGTAATTAGGTAGTTTCCCTACATAATTCCCTGTGTAGCGAGTGCGTGAGGGTGGGGGAGGGTGGGATTCATGTCAGTAGGTCCGCCGCGGTGGTCTGGAGCAGTCATACGCTTGCTACTCTCCTATCTATCTATCTATCTATTGCCTGACGCCGTGATCCCCGAAAGGGTGGCCACGAACGAACCGCCCCCATGCACCTCTGTCCCCAGTCAGTCGACGCCCCTCCCCCCAACCAGCACCGCCTTCGTTCATGTAGTTCCTCACTCCATCCTTCCACCTCATATTCGGTCTACCTCTCCCCCTCTGTCCCTCCACCTCGCTCTCGTACACCCTCTTAGTCATTCTCTCGCTTTCCATACGTTCCATATGGCCGAACCATCTCAAGTTGTTCCTTTTCACACTTTCCAGCACATCTACCTCCACACCACACCTCCTTCTTACTTCCTCATTAGTCTGTCTATCCCTCCATGTAACTCCGCACGCACTCCTTAAGTAATTCATTTCCACTGCTGTCACTCTTGGTCTGAGTCTCTCAACCAACGTCCATGCTTCGCTTCCGTAAGTCAGTGTCGGGATTACCACACTGTCATGCAAGGACTTCTTCACTTCCATACTGACCACCCTATTTCTTGTTACTGCATTTAGCGTTCCTACAACCCTCTTCCCCTGTTGTACCCTCTCCCGCACATCTTCATCCATAGTCCCATCTTTACTCAACACACTGCCCAGATACTTAAAAGAGCTGACGATCTCCATAGCTTGACCATTCAGCTTCACCTCACACTCTGTGACTTCACCCATTTCGAAGACCATAACCTTGCTCTTCCTCGTATTTACCTTCAAATTCTGTTTTTCGCACACTGTTCCAAACTCATTTACCAGACCCTGCAACTCCCATTCATTATCACTCATCAGAACTGTATCATCCGCAGCAGTATAGGTAGCTTCCACTCAATTCCCTCCCTTTTCAGCGATACACCAACATCCACTGCTCTTGATAGTATTTCTTTCATGACTCCATCCATATATACAGTTATGGCTAATTTAGATAAGTGGACTGTATATTTGATAATGAAGAAGTATTAACCATATAGAAATATAATTACCCTCTGATGAACTCAGCTGGTGATTGGAGGATGGCGGAAAATAGGCTAGATAACTGGAAGTGGTTAGTATAGTAAACAAAGTATGAAAAGAGGCTACAATAGGCTAGGATAGGCTAGATATTTACGTCAAGTTTGTGCTAACTAACAAAGATGATGATGTAATGACTATATGGAATATGAGATGAAAGTGAAGCGAAAACACCTGATTATGAAACTATAGGAAGAAGGCTTAGCGTGTGTAGCTGGGACGGAGGTTGGTTGGAGAGTGGCGAGCGCGTTATGTTCGTCTCTGTCGTGACATACCGCGCACGCGCATAACATATGGAAAATGTATCCCATCTTCTTTACAATGAGATACTTATAAACAATCTTAAATAATACAAATATATATATATATGGGAATTATAATCCTACAATACTTTCCCATATACTACTATAGAATAATATATTCTACCCAATCATGGAACGTTCGACCAAGGTTATGGAAGCGTTCAACTTAAGACTACGGAATGATACGTAACGCTACATCAACCCAGATTACGTAACATCGAGACTGTTCATACTAGTTTGAGTACACTAAGTATAGACATATTCCCACCAACAGAAAATATACAAAATTTACATGATTAGATTTGCCCGGAGGCAATCTTATCCCGCCAAGCTTGGGATGATATCTGGGCTGCCTGTCGACATGGGCGTTCGCCAGACGCGTCAACAGGCTGCGCCGAAGTAGAAGCCAGAGAGGGGACTTCAATGGATAACTGATCCGAGGGGGTGTCCTTGCGATTGAGGTCACCCTCAAGAGGATATAGTCGGACTGTTGGCCGTGTGATTACTCCAGTCCTGGTGCGAACCTTTGCTACCCGAACCTCACCATCACGACCTGGTAACAACTCCTCTATCCGACCCAATTTCCAAAATGCGCGCTGGCCCTCCTCATGGATGGTTACGACGTCCCCTACCCTAGGCCAATGACCTTTTAATGGTGTTAGTTTATTCTTTTGCGCTTCCCCTAAAGTCACCAGATATTCTGTTGACCAGCGATGCCAAATATCTCGCGATAATTTACGAATGTATTTGTAGCGGGCCGATATCACTTCCTTACTTATGTAGTCTGGATCTTCCATAGTGTCCTCGTCATGCTCTTTAGAAAGATCCCGCAGTCTGTATCCATGTACCAGTACTGAGGGTGTGATTGGTGTAAGGTCTTCCAAATCACCAGAAGCATAGTATAGAGGGCGATCATTTACGGTGGCTTCAATCTCCAAGAGTATGGTATTGAGTTCCTCAATCGAGATGAGAGCTCTACCCAACACCTTCTTCAGACCCGCCTTCACGATGCCTATGGCTCTCTCCCATATGGCGCCAAACCAAGGCGCTCTGGCGGGAATGAAACGCCATTCGCATTTTACATCCGCTAGGCAGGTCTGAATCTTAGGATTGTTGCTCACTTCTTTGAGAAATGTAGATGCCCCTATGAAAGTCTTTGCATTGTCACTCAGCATGATACGCAGATATCCCTGTCTACTGCAGAATCTTCGGAAGGCATGTAGGAAGCTATCACAAGTGAAGTTGGTGACCAGTTCCAGGTGAATTGCCCTGGTAACAGCACAAGTGAAAAGAATCATATACACCTTAAGATTGGGTGAATCTTTCACAGGGATTGCTCCACTGTAGTCAACCCCGGTAACTTTGTAAGGGTCAACTGCGGTGGTTCGCAGGTTTGGTAAGGGAGGAATTCCGACGGGATCATAATGTGTTCCCTGTACTCTTCTACACTTTAAGCATTTGCGAAGGACTTTCTTGACCACCTGCCTGATTCTAGGCACCCACCATCGTTGTCTTACATAGGTGACTAATATGACCAACCCCATAATGACAACAGAGTCGGTGACACCTATCGATGATAAGATGGGTGAGGGGATGATTGGGGGGCAGTAGTATTGGATACTTACTTGCCTCAGAGAAGGCTGCCAATCGTAATCTGCCTCCACAATGTATCAAGTCCCCCTTCAAGTGTAAGCCCAACTGGTTGATCAGGTTATTCCTAGACTTTGTTCCCTTAACCAGTAATTTATATTCCTGCGTATATATTTCTTGTTGACAGAGCTTATGTAATAATGTATCTGCAATTCTGATCTCCTTCACATTGAGGTAAGCACTACCTGTGGGCGGTGTGCCTTTAATTTTTGCTTTTACATTTCCTACAAATCGTATCACCCATGCTGTAACACGTTGTAACTTCTCAAAGCTGCTGAATCTATCCCAGTCTCATAACCGTGTGTCAGGCACCGAGTCAATTACCGGTCAATTACAATAGCAGTGTGTTGCTCGCTCAAATCTATATTCTCTGGCCATTCGTTGGGATCATTAAGCCAGCATGGGCCATTCCACCACAACGCAGAAGATTTGAGAAATTTAGCACAGACACCACGAGTAATGCAGTCACTTGGATTACCTTTGGTAGACACATACCGGAACTGTGCAGTTGGGAGCAGGGTACGAATTTCGTCGACACGGTTGGTGACGTACACTGGTAGCTTCTTTCGGCTATGTAACCAGTAGAGCGTAATTTGGCTGTCACTCCATATAACTGTCTCCGAGATATTTAGCAAATTTTTAAAAGTGTCCTCTACAAAGTGAACGAGTCTAGCAGCCAACAGAACTGCAGTCAGCTCTAATTTTGGGATGGAAAGGGATTTGATCAGGGCGACTTTCGCCTTCGCTATGACGAGATGGCTGCCACTTGTGTCAACAAAGTATATGGCGGTGCCGTACGCGACCTTGCTAGCGTCTGAGAAGGCATGAATGGAAACAGGATGGTCCAAGACAACTCTCATGGGGAAAATTTAAACCCTTACAGAGACAAAGATCCGAAATAATGTCATCCCACTCCTGAACCAGATCGCCAGTCAAAACCTAATCCCAACCTAATTTTATTCTCCATAATTGCTGAAGGAATAATCTTGATTTGATCGACACCGGTAGAACTATCCCCAAGGGGTCAAAAAGTTTTGCCGTCATACTCAAGCAGATTTGTTTTGTAATCTGCGCATATTGCGCGTACTGAACGCCGAATGAGAGGGTAACGGTATCCTCATACGACGATAGTGCTTGACGCTCAACCTGTGAGTATTCCTTAGGGGTTATCCCGATGTGATCTAATTCCCACAAAACGTTTAAGTCACTTTTGCATGGTGGAATATTACCAGTGGACATGTATTCGTCCATTGGGTTTACTGCTAAATTCAATACAGTAATTACTTCTGTGCTGGAGCTGGTAGGTTGTGCCACATATGAACCACTGATGGCGTACCCGTACTTGGTAGGAAGCAGAATTAGGCTACCTGACCTTTTATACCCAGGTCGCACTATATTGTAGTAGTAATCGTCACCAATAAGCAGCTCCAGCTGATCTGTGTCCGTTGCGTGAGGATCGGCTAATTTTATGCCTTTACTTTGTAAACAAACCAGTTTAGACTTTAGGTTAAGTTCACCTTTATGTTCTGGCAATTCATCAACCACTATTGCGTCTAGATGATGAAATTTACCTCTGTGTTTGTATTGCAGTGCCACAACATTATATTCCCGAGAGGCCTGTTTCCCGGTAAATCCGTGAAGACATAACTCCTCAGTTCCTTTAGAAATGTAGGAAAGGGAGGATAGAACAGAAGACTTCACAAAGGTCCTCTGAGAACATTGGTCAAGTAGCGATCTAATTTTAACACAATTATTATCCTTACCCTTTACCGGCAGCTGTACGGTGGGCAAGATTACTGTATTTTTACCTGTGGCAACGGACATTGTAGTTGAAGTAGCAGCAGTATGCTCTCTCTTGGTGTTATCCTCCGCTGGTCTACTTTCTTTCCCTTGTTTTTGTATATGTTTTGTATATGTATATGTTTTTGTATATATATTGTTTTTGAATGAAAGTGTTTGCCCTTACAAAACTTGCAACTTCTTACGTTAGGATTAGTACAACCCGAATGGCCATGGTCTTTTGATAAGCACCCAGTGCAGAGACGTAGTTGACGAGCTCTTTTAACTCTTTTAACTTATACTTCATACACTTGTACCATAAATTATTGGTGCCACTACACAGAACACAGTTGAATTTCCTGTACTCACTCTGGGCGGTAAATGTTGCCGTAGCCATGGGTGTACCCCCTACTCTGTCTTGACCCGCCATATTGTACACTTCAGCCTGGAGGCAATGAGTGAATTTCTTATAATCCAGGCTCGAGTCTCCCATTTCCCGTTTTATGGTTTCTTTTAGTGGTGATTGACAAGAGTCACCACACAAAATTCCTCCAAACAAATACCATGGCTAATGATTGACCTCATCACACTCTCTGTATTGTCATAGAAGTCCTTCAGGTCAGCTGTTTGGTGTTTGGGTGACACTAATTGATTGAATTTGGTAACATAAGCTGCCTTGATTCGATCTGGATGCCCATATGTCTCTTGCAGGAGCTCAATTGCTGGGGCATAGCTTGCACTTTCGATTATGAATCCTTCGACTAGCTTATGTGCATCACCCTGAAGCTGACCCTTTAGATAGGTGAAGCGTTGTATATCTGTGAGGTCGGGATTGTCATGGATGGTACACTTGAACATCTCCCAAAATCCCGACCACAAGGTGGCATCACCTTCAAATTTTGAGAGAGTAAGATGTGGTAATTTGACTGCGGATTTCTTTGGCTCTTTCTTGACCTCCTTCTTGACCTCTGTAATCAAGATCCCCTTCAGTGTGGCAACGATTACTTATATGCCCTCCATATATAGGGTATCCTCTCTGATCACCTCGATATACTCGGCGTCCTCGCAAGTGTCGGCCAGGTCCTCCTGTGTGACCTCATACTTGTCAAGTTGCTTTTGAATACTGAGCAACCTGGCCTCCACCTCCACTCTAGACGCCGAATCAAGGAATCCGTCAATATCAGAGGTTAAGACCGTCAAAGATCCCTTAAGTCCAGCCCGACGTTTTTGTACACTTTTAGCCATGATTATACGGGAAGGAATTCTATTGACGTTAAATCAAACTATCAATGCCAGACTGAATAAGTTGCGGCCAACAATACAGTACTCCGAGAAATCAAATAAGTCGCGAGCCGAAAATAAAACACCCTCACGAAATGCGGAATAAGAATTGTGCGCAATGTAGACAAGCAATCTGGAGCTTTTCAATTTAACTCCTTACGTAATAGTTATGAAATTATAGAATCATTACGCCATAAGTTAAGAAAAGCCGGGAGGGAAATTTAGTACAATACAGTATAGGCCAAAAGTCTCCAGATGTCAAAAAGAGAGGTACCGTTTAAAGTTACAATAAATTCAAGAATTTTAAGAGAGAGAGAGCCTATAGGGTAATTTAAACAGGCTAAACTCAATGGGTACCGCTAATTCTATATTATTAAATTTAATAAATGTGAAAATTGTACACAAGAAAAGTTCATCTCAAGAAGTCACAAGGAAAAAAGTTTTAAGTTGGACTTAGCCTATCAGCTATCAATATTACCCCGCCTTCAGGGCACACAACGAGAGTAGAATTTAGAAAGATATATGAATGAATAACCTTTAAATTTTAAAGAAGTTATTTTTCAGTATAGGCCTAATTTTGATCTAGATTTAAATTAAATCTAGATTAAATTTAACATACAGTGCAGTATGGATGAATTTAATCTTAATGCCGTGCCAATTGTGCAAGATTTTCTAGGGCTAAAGTAGTTTTAATATAATTTAATGAGCCTGAAAAAGCATTTAAAGTAGGCTAATTATTGTTTTGAGTACTGTACTGATTCAGATTTACAACTTTTCATTCTGGGTAAAACTCCCGTCGCAGACCTATCCACTAGTTTCCATATCCTGTCCCACTGGATATCCTGTATCCTGTCCACCTGGGGCGGCCTGAGCAAAGAGCGGACGAAAAAAACCTGACAGCCCCACGGGGCCAAAAGACCGGGGCCTGGAGGACGTAGGACACATGACAAAAACAGGGATAGGCCAGCCCCACTCCAAGCAAGGCAACTACCGACCGCCGAATAACACCCAAAAAAATGGGGGGGGGGGGGGGGGGCTAACTAGTGAAAGGTTCGAAGGACCAATTATATAGCTAATTTAGATAAGTGGACTGTATATTTGATAATGAAGAAGTATTAACCATATAGAAATATAATTACCCTTTGATGAACTCAGCTGGTGATTGGAGGATGGTGGAAAATAGGCTAGATAACTGGAAGTGGTTAGTATAGTAAACAAAGTATGAAAAGAGGCTACAATAGGCTAGGATAGGATAGATATTTACGTTAAGTTTGTGCTAACTAACAAAGATGATGATGTAATGACTATATGGAATATGAGATGAAAGTGAAGCGAAAACACCTGATTATGAAACTATAGGAAGAAGGCTTAGCGTGTGTAGCTGGGACGGAGGTTGGTTGGAGAGTGGCGAGCGCGTTATGTTCGTCTCTGTCGTGACATACCGCGCACGCGCATAACATATGGAAAATGTATCCCATCTTCTTTACAATGAGATACTTATAAACAATCTTAAATAATACAAATATATATATATATATTTATGGGAATTATAATCCTACAATACTTTCCCATATACTACTATAGAATAATATATTCTACCCAATCATGGAACGTTCGACCAAGGTTATGGAAGCGTTCAACTTAAGACTACGGAATGATACGTAACGCTACATCAACCCCGATTACGTAACATCGAGGCTGTTCATACTAGTTTGAGTACACTAAGTATGGACAACAGTAAACAACCACGGGGACATCACACACCCCTGTTTCAAACCAACATTCAGGTCAAAGAACTCGCTCTGCTCACTCTCCACACGTACTGCCGCCTTTTCACAACATAAGTTGTGAACCGCCACTTAGTCCAAATTTCTTTCACACAACATAAGTTGCGCCCCGATAGACTAGGGGTAAACTGCATTAATACATGCTCTTCACTGCTTTCAGCAACTTGCCCTGTACTCTGTATATTCTAAGTACTTTCCACAAACCTTCTCTATCCACTCTGTCATAGGCCTTCTCCAAGTCCATAAAGGCAACATACACCTTTTGTTTCTTCTCCAGATACTTCTCCACAACACAATTCAGGGTAAAAATCTGATCTCCACATCCTCTTCCCTTCCTAAAACCTCCCTGCTCGTCGCCTATCCATTTCTCCGTTCTCACTCTCACTCTCTCAATCACTACCCTACTGTATACGTTCCCTACTACGCTTAGAAGACATATTCCTCGGTGGTTACCATACACTCCTCTTTCCCCTTTGCCCTTATATAGGGGGACTATTATGCCAGTCTTTCAGTCATCGGGTGCACTCCCCTTCTCCCATGCTAGTTTGCACATTTTCCATACCCATTCTATCACTATCTTACCACCATACCTCAACATTTCCCCACACACTCCATCTGTTCCTGGTGCTTTCCCCAACTTCACTCTTTTCATGGCTTCCCACACTTCTGACCTCCTGATCCCCACCTCCTCCTCCACTACTTCTCTTCTTCTCCCTCCCATACCATATCCAGCTATGTTTGCTGGCTCTTCATTCCTTACATTTAGCAACTCATTGAAGTACTCCCTCCATCTTTCGACTCTCTCTTGCTTCTCGGCTAGCATTCTCCCATTCTTATCTTTCACACCCTTACTGTTTCCCTTGCTACCTTCCCTAACTTTCTTGACTTCTTTCCAGAACAGTTTCTTACTCTCCCTCCATTTTACACTCAGATTCCTTCCAAATTCCTCATCTACTCTTCTTTCACTTTCCTTCACAGTAGGTCCGCCGCGGTGGTCTGGAGCAGTCATACGCTTGCTACTCTCCTCCCACCACTTATCTCTCTCTCTCAGCAACATTACGTGCTGAAAATGGCACACGACATAAGTTGTGAACCGCCTAGTGGTCCAAATTTCTTTCACACAACATAAGTTGCGCCCCGATAGACTAGGGGTAAACTGCATTAATTCATCTAATTCTAGCCAGAATCAAAGGTAGCTTTTGGGTTCTCGAAAGCCCACCAGGCTACACCATAGCATTTGAAATATAAAAGCTAAGTATCACAACTCTATTGAGAGACCTTAACTTACCTTGCCAAACTTAACCCATGATAGCTTAATTCAATCTTATTCAACTGACGAAAAATGAACTTAAATATGGATATTTCAATGTTACAATCGTACAAAGATGGCGACTTTTGAGAGACAAATGGCCGCCATCTTGCAGGCTGTGACACAAAACCATATATACCTTGATCCTCATATTAGGTCGTAGTTTTGCATCTAATACCTAGTCTATTCTAAATTCCAGCACAATTTCTAGATAAGTATTCCCAATGTTAGAAATGCTGTGTTAATTGGAACACAGTGGCTTCAATTCCGGGATCAGTCTATGTAAGCATACAGAGATTGAACATGGTTGCCAGATACAAGAAAGCTTACCAACAAAGATAAATTGGATTTCCATTTGTGAATTTCACCGGTATATTCCAAAAGTAAATAGGAATGTAGTCTGATTAGAAAATGTTAATACCCTCTCACCACGGAAGGCCTCTTGAACGCCCATAAAAAAGCATATAACAGCTGCCCAGTGGTTGAAAGCCTGTGAGCTTCGTGTGCGAGGCGTCGGTCCGACGCATGTAAACAACAGCCGGCTGGACCGACGCCCCGCATCTCCGGCCACAAGAAGGAGAGCGTCGCTTGTTCGTGTGTGCCTGTATGTTGTTGTTAAGTATCGAAAAGTGGTGTAAAGTGGCTGTTTTGGCCATAAAGTTATCTCCAATGAAATCATCATCACAGCTCAACAAGTTGACTTAGAGAGCTCTACTTAATGCCATTCTACAGGTAAATAACACAGCTACGCTTGGGGATGCGCGGGAATGCGGGAAGCAGTCTGATTAACGAATATACGGTAGCCTAGCCTAGACGTTTTTCGGCCAAAACACCCGGGTTTCGAGGAATATATATATAATACATAGCCGGGGCTGGAGGGTTTAAATAGCTAGGTGATCTTCATTAAAGATTTTTCGTGCAAGACACTAGGTTCGTTTTATGGGTGGTTATGGCAACAGTGTCTCCCTCACAAGTTCAAACATTTTGTCAACATGGAACTCGTGAATAACGGGACTAGCAGCATTTACTATACCAGTGAATGACCACTGAAGGGTAATTAAGGTATAATGTGCAGTAATTAGTGAGCGTGGAGGCCAAAAGAAGGGTATTGGGCCTATATATATAATTGTTACCTAGTATAGGCCTACCTAATGCTTCGTTGAGAGGGAGAAAACGGTTGTGCCAATGCCTAAGCCTAGCCTAGGCTATGTCTAACCTACACCTCTTGTCAATAGAATCTTTTAACATTTGTCGGGAATTTAGATAAAGAGGTTAAATTGCATATCACTGGTACACGAAAATATCCCAACAAATAGTTATATAATAATTACCAACGAAGTATTCGATGGGTGTAATCCAGTCCCCCACACAAGGCTAATTCAATTGCATGACATGTAGGAATGTTCACATAATACAATATCGATACAATGAACTTAGCTTAGAGGACTGGTAATGTAGGACTGTTGATATAGATTAATAATTGTAGCACATGGTGAACTATGGGTTGAGTCAGAGCCGGGGGGAAGTTGTTGGCTGTATGGTGTTGATTGAGAGACTAAAGGGCCGGCGTCCGATCGCTTCGCGAAATTACATATGGCTGCCGGCTCATAATAATTATAACCCATAACTTGATTTCATGATACATCTAGAGCTGATGTAGATATTTATACATTACAGTTAATATTTAACCTACACTTAATAATAAACTACAATACACAAAGATCTAGCCGGAATCGTAAATGCGATACGATACCGCCAAATTCATATGCCCTATAGGACCTAAACTGTCGGGATCATTACCCTATTCCCGACATACTGCCGGCCACCAAAAACGATATACAGTAGCTATATACAGAAAACAAAAGGACATCGAAGATTCAAAGATCACCTTGTTTGATCTTAGATCTCCAAAGATCCACGGAACTCATAGCCGCCCTCCTTTTGGGGCGAGCGCCACCTGAAGCCAGAGGAGGATCATCCTTCTCATCATCAACTGCCCCACCCTGAGGAGCACTGTCACCAGCATTCTCCCGCGGAGGGGTATCAGTAGAGACGCCAGTATCATCCGGCAGTTCTATATCCTGCTCCAAGGGATATAACCTTACAACATACCCATATTCCTCACCAAGCCCTCTATAACCCATCATCTCCTGACATCACCTTTTGCTCCCCAGAACTCGCCCCCACAACATCCTGGAGGGTGGTCAGAACCTTAGGCTCTGACCACCTCCCGATCATTATCACCACCAAAACCAGACTCTCCCCAGCTAGCCACAAACACACATACACCAATTATAAAAGAGCTAACTGGGAAGCATTCACAAATGAGACAGAACAACACTTCACAACTCTAAACAGTACACCCATCACTAACATCAACAATGCTGTACACATACTCAATAAAACTATCCAAAACGCTGACAAGAAACACATTCCAAGAGGTAACAGGAAAAGACACAACCCCAACTTCACACCAGAAATTCAAAACCTCATCAGACAACGCGACATACTGAAACACTCCCCAGCACCCCACACACAAGACATCACACAACAAATTCAAGCACTCAACACCCAAACTAACAACAAAATACAAGAACAACAAAAACTAAATTGGAATAACTTCCTACAAACACTTGATCACAAAACAAACCCCAAAAAACTCTACAAAACACTAAACAGCATCACACTTTCCAACAGCAACACAACACAATCACATGCTGCAATCACAACAACAGACTCTACTCCTTCATGTAAACAACAAGCAAACACTCTCATCAATCACTTTTCACATGTCAGCCACCTAAAACCTCACAAAGACGACCGACGTGTCATCCGACGTAAGAGACAATTCCCCACAGACCCTGACTATACACCCTTCACCAATCACCAGACAAAGCATATCATCAACAATCTCAAGCACTCACCCGCCTGTGGCCTAGACAACATAAGCAACATACACCTCAGACACCTGGGACAACAAGGCATACAAGCACTCACTAACATATCAAACTACAGCTATTCACACAACACAATACCAGACATTTGGAAGCATGGTATCATCATCACATTCCCCAAACCCAACAAAGACCCCACGCTACCCTCCTCGCACCGCCCCATCACACTTCTTTGCTCCCCCTCCAAAGTCATGGAACGCCTAGTATTACAACTAATTACACCTGACCTACCCCTAGCTCCAACACAACATGGCTTTAGGCCACTGCACTCCACAAACACTCTTCTCACAGACCTTACACAAAGAGCTTTCGACGGCATCAACTCAGCTAGACCACCACACAGATCACTATTAGCCACACTCGACATTAGTAAAGCCTTCGATGCCATCCCCCGCCGCAACCTAACAAACAAAATCTACAACACAAACATGCACAACAACACAAAAAGGTGGCTGGCCAACTTCCTAGCAGGCAGATGTGCACACGTATCTTTTGCCGGTCAGTCATCTAAAATCAGAAACTTTCCAAACGGAGTCCCACAAGGATCCGTCCTATCGCCCGCACTCTTCAATCTGTACATGCACGATATAACTACACCCAATACGCCCCAAATAAACTTAGCCTCCTATGCAGATGACATAACACTCACATGCACACACCATGACCCAAAAAGATCAACAGATCTCCTTCAACCCTATCTCAACACACTACATGGTTGGTGCACTACAAACAGACTTAATCTAGCCCCAGCCAAATCCACCGCAACCCTGCTCACAAGTTGGACAGGAGAACACGAATACATCCCTCAACTCACCATAAGCAACACACCCCTAACACATACACACACACCCAAAATCCTAGGAGTAACATATGATACTCATATGACATTCAAACAGCACACCACAAACATTAAACAGAAACTGACACCCAGACTTAACGCCCTCAGGTCACTTGCTCACACAAAATTTGGACACAACAAAGAAACTACCACCACAGTATATAAACAATACATAAGATCAGTGATGGAATACGCAAGCCCAGCCTGGGCTAGCTGAAACTCATCATAAGACCTTACAGACTATTCAAAACAAAGCCCTGAAGATCATTACAGGCTGCACAGCTACTTCACCCACAGATCACCTACATCAAGAAACCAAAATTCTCAAAGTCAAAGACCATCTGGACATGAGAGGCACTCAATTCCTGGCAGCAGCCTCCACGAACCAAGACCACCCACTAAACTACATGGCAACACACCCACAGACACCAAGAAATATCAAAACAACACCCAGCACACGGTATCACACACAATTATTGTCCTCTCTCCCTCCCTGCCCACCCCGAACCAACTTCCAGAAGCACATCCATACTCATATCTCTCACCGATCCATCCACTCACTCACAGACAACACGCAGCTGCATGCACGACCTCCCGAAATCCATCCTTCCGAATCCTCCCTTCCTCGCGAGGACAGAGTCCACCTGGCCAGGCGGACACCATCCTGCGGACACCATCCAGCTCTCCTGAGCTATCAGAAGAGACTGGATGACTCCATTGTCGACGCCTGCCCGGGATGTAACACAGCACCCCATACCATTAAACACATCATAGAACACTGCATTTCACACAACCACTTACGCCAACAACACAATCTACACTCAATGAGAGCTCTGTGGGAAAGCCCGATCGTGGCCATGGCCTTTCTCAGGGACTCGGGGCTGTTCGGCCAGGCAGCTTAGGGAACAACAACAACAACAACCTTACGACTGGGCGAGTAGTAACCCCAGTCGAAGTTCGTAATCTAGCAACCCTTATAAGACCATCAATGCCCTGGAACAAATCGACAATCCTCCCAAGCTTCCAAAATAACCTAGGACGCTCATCATGAATCGGTACGATATCCCCGATACGAGGCCATCGTTGTTTCGTCCCTTTGATCATATTGGAGTGATGCTCGCGAAGAGACAGCAAATATTCTTGGGTTCACCTTTTCCATAGATCGTCCGACACCTTGTTCACATACAAGCGACGACGGGTGGCGTCGGCACCGCCGAACGTAGGGTCTTGTAGATCTTCGTCGGTTACTGACGATCTAGGAAAGGTATTAAGGGTTCATCCACGCGTTAGCATAGAAGGCGAAATGGGTAAGAGGTCATCAACATCTGCCGAGGTATAGGTCCAGGGCCTGTCGTTGACTGACATCTCAATCTCTATTAAGATGGTTTGCAACTCCCTTCTGGTCACCAGTGCCTTTCCTAATACCTTCTTCATGGCAGATTTGACAATACCGATTGTTCTTGTTAATTTCATTAATCGAGTTTAGGAGTAAAGTTGGTTAGTGGAGAGAACATAATAAGACATTGGGAATTCTCAAGAGTGGACATCAGACCAACTGACTGAACATTTTCAGGTTTATTGTTAGCATCACGCTGTTTCTTAAAACATTTCTCAGCAACTTGACCTAGTCTACCACAATAATTACATTTCTTCTTAGAGAAGTTAGAAGTGGAACTAGTATTTCCTTCCTGGGAAACATTTTCTTTACTCTCCTTCCTTTCACTTTTACTCTGAGAAGAGGCTACATATTTACTCTCATATCTCTTCATGTTATTACCTGTATAATGTTTGTGAGTGAGAACATACTCATCAGCTAAAATTACAGCTTGTTGTGCTTGTGCTTTAACTTGAGCTTCAACTTGTGCTAACTGTAACTGAATCTTTGTAAGTTCCAATTGTGCATTTATATTCGGATCAACTAAAGGAGTTAGATTAAATAGTTTTATATTAATCATGTAAACAATTTCATCTTTAGTAGCACTACGTGCAACAACTTTGAGTTCATTTGTCTTCCTACTTTCTACCTCAACAAGTGTCTTAACACTCTCTACAAAATCTTTAGCTTCATCTAAGGTAGAAATAGTTGAAGAAGACATCATGAAAATGTGAATACTACAATCACAAGCAAATAAATTAAAATATTCTTAAACAAGTCCTGAAGATCTTGGCTCAAGGTCGCCAATGATGTTTTTGGACGAGATGAAATGACACACACAATAAGCTAACTTTAAATTTACGACTGATGTCAGAACACTCTCAAAAATGTCCAGGTTCAAGGAAACTAGAATACAAATTCTTAGTTGAATTAAATTAAGTATTATATTGTAACAATCAAATTAGTCTCTTCAGGACGAGTAATAAGAATATATAATGCACTAAGATTTGGCTAGTAACAAAAATAATGATTATCAGAAAATATGCAAGTGAAAAATAAATAAGTATATATTTTTACTGAAGCAATGCAAGGTTTAACTAGCTATATCACATAATTTATATGTTCTCAAGATCACTGGAAATGGTTAATATATGTTTAATAACTTAAGGAAATGCACACAAGGTTAATAAAAGCAATACAAGTAATTAATACAGCTATTTAAATGTGAAATAAGCACTACAATATCACTTGAGAAAATATTCCTTGAAAATACAATTATAAGGGGTAACTAAATCAATCTGATCAAATTCACAAACTTTGAAACTAATCACAAATTAACTTAATGCTTTACACTTATAACAATAATGATAAAGCAATCAAAAGGAAATATAGACATTATATTAATTCACAGTAAACTTAATGACAATTAATTATTAACTGATCACTAGAATTATGAATTATTTAGCAATTAGCCTACATATGAAATAGCACTGAAATATGTGAAATATAATAATAGGCTAACAATAATAATACTAAGTACACAATTATATTCAATGTACTCAACACTCGGGAACACAGGTTACTATATCTTAATGGAGGCCAGATAAATAATTGTATCACTTCACAAGGTATAAATCACTATGTACAGAGCAGGAGAGAGAGAGAACAGGTGTGGCAAGTCAGCTGGTCTGAGAGTCCAGACTGCAAGTACGCAGGGGGCATATATAATCCACCAGAGAAACTGGAATATTCTACTGCTCTCGTGAACGAAATGACGCAATGCTGGGAGACAGACTGAATCATGACAGGTCTAGAAATCTCGAGAAACAAACACATGAGTGGGAAACTAAAATATTATACTAATATTATAATAATCAAATTTAATTCTGGATTGCATAACAATATATACTGTATATATATATATATATATATATATATATATATATATATATATATATATATATATATAAAGTATATAATTTTATATATATACTGTATACAGGGTGTTCCAGTAATGCTTTTCATAAATTATATGGTGGACTCATCAGACAAAAATAAGAATAAATTACTCTTCGAACATAAGGTTGAGTATTTATATTAACGGAGTTATTACACGATTTAAGTTTAAGTTAACAATAGATACAATGCCATTCAGTCCAAGGGGTAATGTTGCCATTTTAGTGGATTATATCCATTTGGCCTTCGCTATCGCTTGCTAGCCTCAAGATAGTGAGCAGTAGCGATCTGACTATTTGGTAGAAAAATATGTCCGGCTTCGCCGGTAGAAAAATCAAATCCGGCGAAGCCGGACAGATCGCTACTGCTCACTATCTTGAGGCTAGCAAGCGATAGCGAAGGCCAAATGGATATAATCCACTAAAATGGCAACATTACCCCTTGGACTGAATGGCATTGTATCTATCGTTAACTTAAATCGTGTAATAACTCCGTTATTCTATCTATCTCTATCTATCTATATGCTCAGGCCCAATCCCCATTTTGGGGGTAGCCGAATCAAGACGGAGCAAGAACAGGGAAAACACAAAAACAACATAAAACAACAAATAACACAGATAAAAAGCACAAACTCACACACATCCAGGTCACCTAGGAGGAGACCCAGAGACCAGGGTCACCAAGGCCGCTCCAGCACTCCCCCGGCCCCCGACCACCCGGAGAGGCTCCGATCTCGGCAGGCAGACACGCAGCGGAGCCATAGCCACAAGCCCCCCCACCACACTTCCAGGCGCACCCCTCACACCAATCGCCTCCCCGGGCCAGGCGGGATAATAACTCCGTTATTATACATACTCAACCTCATGTTCATAGAGTAATGTATTCTTATTTTTGTCTGATGAGTCCACCATATAATTTATGAAAAACATTACTGGAACACCCTGTATATATATAGTATATATATAGTATAAATTAAATATATATATACTGTATATATATATATATATACATAAAATATATATATATATATATATATATATATATATATATATATATATATATATATATATATATATAATATATATATATATATATATATATATATATATATATATATATATATATATATATATTTATATAGAGTATATACAATGTATAATTATATATAGTTTCTAGTACATCCATGGGCAGCCTGGGCCACCGTATTTTTCATAGTAGGCATAGAAATAGAGGCAACACTGTACTTTCTTTATTTACTCAACCGATTTTCTTTTATTCAATACATTTTCGACTCCCTACACGAAGGCCATCGTCAGATAGACAAACATGATCCTTAAAAAAATGAAAACAAGTCTAAAATTAATTAATAGTAAAAGGATCTATTTAGTATATTAACAGAAGGATACAATTATAAATTCAGCTAGGTAAGGCACTCGTAATCACTAAACCGAATTTTGTATAGACAAAATATATATATAAAAATACAAAACTTAATCTAACCATAGAAACAACACTCACTGATAAATATGAGAAGATCAAGAACGTCCACATCGGATAACAACACACTTGTTGTTATCCGATGTGGACGTTCTTGATCTTCTCATATTTATCAGTGAGTGTTGTTTCTATGGTTAGATTAAGTTTTGTATTTTTATATATATATTTTGTCTATACAAAATTCGGTTTAGTGATTACGAGTGCCTTACCTAGCTGAATTTATAATTGTATCCTTCTGTTAATATACTAAATAGATCCTTTTACTATTAATTAATTTTAGACTTGTTTTCATTTTTTGACAACTGAGGAAGGTATATAGCAACAATAGTAAAAATATAATAAAATATCAAACTAACATTCCTGAAATTCGTTCTATTGTAATAACATCCATATACTAATTAGGTGTACCTAAAACGAATGCTTCAAATGGTCCAAAAGTGAACCATAGACTGTCAATCTATAACGAGACAAATTAAGAATTACCTATATTAGAAATGTTAAGTTCGTGGTTAGTTTATGTATTAGCAATTTCTCGCCAATTAGCGCAACATGATTACGAAATCTACCAATTATTTCAAAACTATCAGTTGAAAATGGGTGATCTTGTTCCTTTGAATGATTTCTAATTGCAGAAAATTACATTTTATGTATGAATTGACCGGATCTATGACTCTTTCCAATATGCTCAAACATTCTAACTTTAATTTAAATGTACGTCTTGTACATTCAATATATCTGGTCTGACAACCAGGATATGTGAATATATAAATAATGTTTGAGCATAATTGGTCATTTATTTTATCCTTATGTTGAAAAAGTTACTAATTTTGTAATAATTCGTAACAACTATTCTGAAGTTAATTGCTGGAAAACTGTTACTCAAAAGCTTTAACATTTGTTTTTGTTTTTGCATTTACAGCTATTGTCGCAATAGAGAGGATTTTTCACATGCCTAATTACCTTTGGAGCTTCAAATTTAGGTACTTCTACGCACCAGAAAGCGGATGAAATTGAAAAAGATATCGCCTGTCTACATAGATGTCGTGAATATAACTTAGTACCGAAGTTCCTTAGATTAAAAATATATGATACAAATGTTAATAAGACCGAAACTTATATAGAATGGCAGAACTCACTGTTGGATAGGGAAATTAGGGTACAGATCAACAAACTTAAATATCTCTCAAATATACTCATTCAACATAAAAGTTCATTCAAATCTCAGGTTAGTTTTATGGATTATTGGGCATATATGGAAAATCAAAGAACACACACGATATATTTCTGAAAATATGCTGTATATATATACTACGTAATCAGGACGTTATGGATTGGTCGAACAAGGGTAACACAATAACGATGTGAAACAATACGTTTTAGCAACGTATGAAATACGTCGTATGAAGACCATTTTGTTATGACAAAATCATAACGTCGTAGTTACTTTAGTGCATAAAATTTTGTTATTTTGTAATTCATGAAGTTGTACAACAACGTTAACAATACGTCAAGTAAATATGTAACAAAAACGGAAGCATTAGCAAAATATAATACGTTATACAATAACGTTATACAATAACGTTTTATGCACCAACGTCCTCTGCATATTAAAAAATGGTTAATGATAACGTAATGACGTTAGCAACAACAAACGTATTGATGAAACGTATTCTAGACGTATACAAAAGGTTGTTATTTACGTTATAATAGTACAAATGTTAACGTTTGTCAGAAATGTCTTTCGCACGTACCTACATTATCATTACAAACGTAATGACGTTCCCAACAACAAACATATTGATGAAACGTATTATAGACGTATACAAAAGGTCGTTATTTACGTAATAATATTACAAATGTTAACGTTTGTCAGAAATGTCTTTCCTACGTACCTACATTGCCATTACAAACGTAATGATGTTCCCAACAACAAATATATTAATAAAACAGATTTTAGACGTATACAGAAGGTCGATTATTTACGTAATAATATTACAAACTTTAACGTTTAACCCGTCCAGCCCCGGCTAGTTTTGTAATGTTTGTTCACCAGAACCCAGCCGGTTTTCAAAAAATGGTTTTATTCCAGAAACAATAGCGAATAGGTTAGGAATGAAGGAAAAACCACGAAAAACCGCTCAAAAAGCTTAAAGAATGGTCCTACAGAGCTCCCGAAAACGTATTTTACAAGAGTAAAAAACTGAAGGCAATTACCCCAAAAAACCAGGTTATTGCGCGCTCACACGCACGCACGTACACTTTGAGAGTTTTAAACCATCAGCACGGTTGCATGGGATACGTACACAGTTCCCATACAAATCTGAGCCCTCTTGAGTGGCTACACCTGAGGTTACGGTCGGCGCAATTAGGGTGACGCGCCAGGCGCATCTCTGGGGCTGTGCGTTACATACATCGCCGACGCGTCAGGCGCATCGCTGGGGCTGTACGGGTTAATAGAAATGTCTTTCGAAAGTACCTCCATTGTCATTACAAACGTATTGACATTCCCAACAACAAACGTATTCATAAAACGTATTCTAGACATATACAAAAGGTCGTTATTTATGTAATAATAATACAATTTTTACCGTTTGTTAGAAATGTATTTTGCACGTACCTACATTGTCATTACAAACGTAATGACGTTCCAACAACAAACGTATTGATGAAACGTATTCTAGACGTATACAAAAGGTCGTTATTTACGTAATAATATTACAAATGTTAACGTTTGTTAGAAATGTCTTTCGCACGTACCGACATTGTCATTACAAACGTAATGACATTCGCAACAACAAACGAATTGATTAAACGTATTCTAGACGTATACAGAAGGTCGTTATGTATGTAATAATATTACAAATGTTAACGTTTGTTAGAAATGTCTTTCGCACATACCTACATTGTCAAAACAAACGTAATGACGTTCCCAATAACAAACGTATTAATGAAACGTATTTTAGAGTACAGAAAAGGTCGATCATTTACGTAACAATATTACAAATTTTAACGTTTGATAGCAATGTCTTTCACACGTACCTACATTGTCATTACAAACGTACTTGTATTACCAATACCCAATAAGGTATAAGGTTTTTTGCACATACAATAATAGTCAGACCATACATAGTTTCGTATTTAGTATATTACGTAAGACAGTAACGTATTTGACACAAATATATATATATATATATATATATATATATATATATATATATATATATATATATATATACTGTATATATATATATATATATATATATATATATATAATTTATATATATATATATATATATATATATATATATAGGGATGGTAATTGGTAATGTGATACTGTCATTAAATGTAAATGTAATAATGCTGATGTCGTCTGTACATAATTGAATTGAGATTAACAACATTAGTAAGTTAGAAATTATAAACATTTTACAACAACATCTCGTGCACATCGACCCCTTAGGCATGTCAGAGCACATAGTCAAGAAGATGATGGAGCCCTACATGGGCAAGGGCACACATTGTACACCGACAATTGGTATACAAGTCGTATTTCTGTCAGTTTCTTTATGACAACCAGATTGGGTTATGTGGAACTGTCAGGTATATCAGGAAGTACATGCCCAAGTTAACTGGCTCTCGCATTCACCTGGATGACACTGACACCCCTTCTGAGGACGACTTGGCAGAGGAACATCGACAATGATAACAGGAACAGCAAAGACGAAAAAAGGAAGACCCATTACAAACAGCTGAAGAAGTCTAGGAAAGTCGTGTCTATAAAATGGAACGACAGACGGCCATTCCATTTGCTTTATACTGTTCACACAAGTGCCCAAGTGGACACTGGTAAAATCCACTACCGTAGCAAGAAGCCCATACAGAAACCTGATAAGGTGGTAGTATATACCAAGAACATGCACCTGGTGGACAAGTCAGCTAGCCAACTTGCAGGCTTTGGGTGTCTGAGGAAGAATGTGAAGTTGTATCACAAGCTTTTTCTCCACATTGTAGACATCACGAAGTTCAACGCCTACAACTTGTGGCTTATGAAGAAAGACATGTCCCCGAACAAAATAATTAAGTTTCGGGAGTTCGTCTACAATGTTGCCTACCAGCTCCTCGAGAAACATGGCAGGCCACCTCAACTTTTAGGGGTTGCCGTAAAGTCGAGCTGACCGACAGACTCCTGGATGGCTACCAAAGGCACAACCCTGTGTACACAGGAATTTGTTAAACTTTCATTCATGAGTTACAAATAAATACTGCGTGAAGATGTCATATTGTTATAACTTGCGTTACTAACATAATTTATTGATATTGACCTCCAAAAATACATGCACTATGCATATCAAGCACTATGTGTAGTCTAATACAACAATAACACAATGCAGTGTATAAGGTCGAGAGTCTCGTGAATGCGCACTGTAACCTGACACTTTCCTCCATCGCCACCCTCCCACCTCCTCCGTTCGCTATTACTTTCCCTTTCATCTTCCGTCATTCCTATTTACGCTTGATTTATCGGCATCTATTCTTCACATGTGCTTCAAAAATACATGCACTATTCCTTTCAAGCACTATCTTTGTGTAGTCTAGAATAAAACAATAACACATTGCAGTGAATTTAGTTGAACGTCCCATCCCGTGAATGCGCACTGTAGCCTGACACCTTTCTCCCTTGCCAGCCTCCCACCTCCTCCGCTCACCATTAGTTTCCCTTTCATCTTTTGTCATTCTTCTGTACACTTGATTTATAGGTGTCTATTCTTCACATGTGCCTCTTCATTCAAGTTTATGCACAGTTGGAGACATAAAAGTGCTTTATAGGTGAGATATAGAGCGTTCTTATCAATCATGCCTCCCTCCCTTGTCATGCCCGCCCACACTCACACACACTCGCTCGCCCGGGCTGTGTAGGGCCTATGCGCGCCATATATTCAACTCGCAACCACTGCCACATCACACCCACTTTTTTGGGGTGTGGAATGCGATATGGAATGGCGAATGCAGATATCAATTACCAAGACGTTAAAGTGGATTTTTTTCAATTCTAAGAGACACGATTATTTGGAAATTACTTCACACCAAGCTACCTTGGCCCCTACCTCAATGGCGTCCTCCCCAGGTTAAGTGATCGAGATAGTTCGAAGCCTAATAGTTGCTGAATGTTAATTTTATACTGAATACAATTGTTTAATAGTAGCTAGAATATTCTTTAAAGGATGTCAGCTGAGTTCTGGAATCCATCTTTCCCTCATCTTATGACTTAAATTACTTCAAACTCCGTGTGTCCAGACATTTTGGCTCGAACATTGCTTGATTTTGGCCCTGTCATTCTTTCAATTCTGGGGCAGGCACTCGTCACAGGCAGTTTTGCCTTTTGTCTCCCTCTTCCACATACAACAAAAAATAGATGGGATAATATATTAATGCATAATACTGACGTTACCTGTATATACCTGAAGCATGATTAACATCAATAAGATATATATAATAAAAATAATGGCTGCACTCCTGGCAGCCATGTTCACATTAATAACAAACGTATTAATGAAACGTATTTTAGAGTACTGAAAAGGTCGATCATTTACGTAATAATATTACAAATTTTAACGTTTGATAGCAATGTCTTTTGCACGTACCTACATTGTCATTACAAACGTACTTGTATTACCAATACCCAATGTTCGTATAAGGTTTTTTGCACATGATTTTCGGTGTGAGCATCCTGGGTTCGAGTCCACGGACTGCCACATGTGTTTGTAAATTTCATTAATCGATTTTAGGAGTATGGTTGGTTGTTGGAAGGAACATAATAATTGATATTGGTTCAGGAGTAATTTATCGAGAGGACTTCCCTAAGTGGTTAAGGCCCCATTAATTGCTCTTTCCATTCACATATGCATAGCCTACGTGAGTTGCAGTTGGGATGTGTGTACATGCATAGATTGATATGCAGGATTCGAAGTTGCATAATAAATCGTACGCAGTGTCCACCAACCTTTAACTGTCTTCGTGGTGCGATGTATAAGGTGTTGATTTTCGGTGTGAGCATCCTGGGTTCAAGTCCACGGACTGCCACATGTGTTTGTAAATTTCATTAATCGATTTTAGGAGTATGGTTGGTTGTTGGAAGGAACATAATAATACAATAATAGTCAGACCATACATAGTTACGTATTTAGTATATTACGTAAGACAGTAACGTATTTGACACATATATATATATATATATATATATATATATATATATATATATATATATATATATATATTCTGACATACGGAGCCCTGTATGTTAATTTAAGAGTTAGAATTAGAGTTGAAGGAGGTTCAAACTACCCAAACGGCGAAGCCAACTAGCGAGCGAACTAGCGAGTGGGGAAACCAGCTCGCCGCATACCAGCAAACAAGCCTTCACACCTGCGTGCGTCATAGGGGACCCTGCAAACTACCCAATGCTATGACGTATGATCGACGCCAGGAGCTGTGAATGGACCAGGCACCTGTTATGCAACTCGAGGAGCTGTGATTGGAGCGGGCACCACCCCCCGCCTCCTGATTCGTTCCTACACCATCATTGTTTAGTATATAAGACCCGAGTTGTGGGCATTCAAATCAGTCTCATTTGGAGTTGGGGAAGGTGAACTTGCAGCTGGAGGAAGACAGGGTGAAGTATTATAATGGGATTGTGACTGTCAGTCAGATTATAAATGTGTGTTAAGTGTGTTCGGTGTAAACACTTACGTTATGTTGGTTAGTGAGATATGTGATTGGGAATTAACGTTAACCCTACTATTTATGTACTTAACTATTTGATTGGGAATTAACGTTTAACGCTACTATTTATGTACTTAACTATTTGATTGGGAATTAACGTTTAACGCTACTATTATGTGTTTAACTATTTGATTGCGAATTGACGTTAACGCTACTATTATGTACTTAACTATTTTAGTTGACTAACTTGTGGACTAAAGCAACTCTTTAAGTAATTGGGTTATGATGAAAGTAATACTATTGTTTTATATTAATACTTAGGAGTTCTTTCATTTTCTTTGAATTAAGCTTGCATTGCTTAACGGTGCTTAGTACGGTGATGCTATTGTCTCATATTAGTAATATCGCTTTAGACTAACATGGCTGTGTTAATATTACTTCTAGTGATTTCCTAAGCTGAAGAAAATTCTTTTAGCTTCAAAACATTATTTTGCTTTTCATATTATTTGAGTGAGACCTGAATCGAATCTATGAAGCGATCCTGTAACTTTATTTACTCATAATCAAACCTCAATGTTACGTGGTACATTTAATAACTTTTAATAACATTTAAATACATTTAACTAATTATTAAATATATATCTAACTTTTTATGTGACTTTGATATTAATCCTGATAATAATAATATAATACTGTTAACGTAAGACAAGAACCAAGAATAATTACATTAAATATAAATAAAAAGACATATAAGAAAACTATCTATTTCATTTCAAAAAGGGTAAGAGACAGAAATATTCTTACTTTAATATTTATCTTTCAAGACTTTTTATAGAATTAATAGTCCTTCTTTAGATATACTTCTTCGGCTCATAACCATAGCCTACTAAGCTTCGGTTAAATAATAATTCTTTATAAATACTACATGACTTTAATTAGTTTCAGTATTTTTCATAATTAAAGAGTATCAGTCAATAAAGGATACCAAGTCCTAAGATCCAAAAGGAAAGGAAGCAACAACAGGAAATTGTATTAGATTTTACTTTTGTTTTGCCTTCAGCTGACTGATACCTTAATATATATCTCTGTGCTATCTAGATTCATCAAGTTAACCACTTGAGGATCAAGATACGTAACAATATATATATATATAATTTATATATATATATATAGGGATGGTAATTGGTAATGTGATACTGTCATTAAATGTAAATGTAATATGCTGATGTCGTCTGTACATAATTGAATTGAGATTAACAACATTAGTAAGTTAGAAATTATAAACATTTTACAACAACATCTCGTGCACATGCATTATTTGTAAATAATATTGTAAGAAATTCCCAATATCAAACGTATTATATTACGTATTCTGGCCATACCCATAAGGTTGTCATTAACTTTATAAGATTAAATATTTAAACTTTTTATAGATATGTCTGTCGCACGTACCTGCATGGTCATTACGAACATAGTTATATTACCAACATTAAACATTGCCAAATAACGTTTTCTGCACATACAGTAATAGTCCGACAATACGTAGTTTCGTGTTTACTATATTATTTAATATATTTACATATTTGACACGTATAAATATGGCCATTGATAACGTCATACTGTTATTTAATGTAAACGTATTATGATGACGTCGTCTGTACATACCAACATTGTGATTAACACCATCAGTAAGTTACAAATAATAATCATTTTACAACAACATCTTGTGCACATACAATATTTGTGAATAATAACGTCATAAAATTCCCAACATAAAATGTATTATAAATCGCATTCTAGACATACCCAAAATGGTCGTCATTAACTTTGTAAGATATATAATGAACACGTTTTGTGGAAGTCTTTCACACATACTTGCATGGCCATTACGAACTGTAACACCAATATCAAACGTTGCAGTATAAGGTTTTTTGCACATACAGTTATAGTCAGAAAATACGTAGTTTCGTATTGAACATATTACGTAAGACGGTAACGTATTTGGAACACATAGGGATGGTCATTCATAACGTCATAGTATTATTTAATGTAAACGTAATATGCTGACCTCGTCTATACCTACCTCAATTGTGATTAACAATGTTACAAAAATAAATGTTTTACAACAACATCTCGTACACATACAATTTGTTAATAAGAACGTAATAATATTCCTAACATATTAACGGTGCTTAGTACGGTGATGCTATTGTCTCATATTAGTAATATCGCCTTAGACTAACATGGCTGTGTTAATATTACTTCTAGTGATTTCCTAAGCTGAAGAACATTATTTTAGCTTCAAAATATTATTTTGCTTTTCATATTATTTGAGTGAGACCTGAATCGAATCTATGAAGCGATCCTGTAACTTTATTTGTTGAAAGGAACATAATAATTGATATTGGTTCAGGGGTAATTTATCGAGAGGACTTCCCTAGTGGACTTCCCTAGTGGACTTCCCTAGACTTCCCTAGTGGTTAAGGCCCCATTAATTGCTCTTTCCATTCACATATGCATAGCCTACGTGAGTTGCAGTTGGGATGTGTGTACATCCTTAGATTGATATGCAGGATTCGAAGTTGCATAATCAATCGTAGGTAGTGTCCACCATTCTTTAACTGTCTTCGTGGTGCGATGCATAAGGTGTTGATTTTCGGTGTGAGCATCCTGGATTCGAATCCACGGACTGCCACATGTGTTTGTAAATTTCATTAATCGATATTAAGAGTATAGTTGGTTGTTGGAAGGAACATAATAATTGATATTGGTTCAGGGGTAATTTATCGAGAGGACTTCCCTTGCGGTTAAGGCCCCATTAATTGCTCTTTCCATTCACATATGCATAGCCTACGTGAGTTGCAGTTGGGATGTGTGTACATGCTTAGATTGATATGCAGGATTCGAAGTTGCATAATAAATCGTAGGTAGTGTCCACCATTCTTTAACTGTCTTCGTGGTGCGATGCATAAGGTGTTGATTTTCGGTGTGAGCATCCTGGATTCGAATCCACGGACTGCCACATGTGTTTGTAAATTTCATTAATCGATTTTAGGAGTATAGTTGGTTATTGGAAGGAACATAATAATTGATATTGGTTCAGGGGTAATTTATCGAGAGGACTTCCCTAGTGGTTAAGGCCCCATTAATTGCTCTTTCCATTCACATATGCATAGCCTACGTGAGTTGCAGTTGGGATGTGTGTACATGCTTAGATTGATATGCAGGATTCGAAGTTGCATAATAACTCGTAGGCAGTGTCCACCATTCTTTAACTGTCTTCGTGGTGCGATGCATAAGGTGTTGATTTTCGGTGTGAGCATCCTGGATTCGAATCCACGGACTGCCACATGTGTTTGTAAATTTCATTAATCGATTTTAGGAGTATAGTTGGTTGTTGGAAGGAACATAATAATCAAACGTATTCTTATACGTATTCTAGAAATCCCCAAATGGTCGTCATTAACTTTGTAGGATAAACATTTTGAACGTCTTTGGGGAATGTCTTTCGCACGTACCTGCATGGTCATTACGAACGTGGTTGTATTACCAATATCAAAGGATACACTCTAACGTTTTCTGCACATACAGTAGTAGTCGCAAATAATATGGCTATGTTTTAATATATTACGTAAGACAGTAACCTATTTGACACACAAAAGGATGGTCATTGATAACGTCATAGTTTTGTAATGTAAACATAATATACTGACGACGTCTGTACATACCTTAATTGTGAATAGCAACATCAGTAAGTTACAAATGAATATGTATGTATGTATATGTTTATACTCAGGCACATACCCCATCGCTGGGTGGGGGTGGGGGGGGGGAGACAGAGCACTAACATACACCCTTAAAGTACCAATTCTTAGGGTCCGAGATCACTTTCATGTTCCCTCGCCTCTTTCTCTGACTCGTTGAGTTAGAGAATTTTACAAGGGGATGAAGATTTCTAGTCTCCTGCTGTCTAGGCAGCTACAAATTGGACCACAAATAGCCATGCAATGGCAAATCTCGATAGTACACACCGCCACCCGCCTCGCCACCGTTCGCTCTCATTTCCCATGGAGCACACACGACCCTCTGACTCGCGCTCAGCTGATTCGCCCAACCATATTACGGGCGGTGTTAGCAGTCGTGGAAGGACCAGGAAGCCCTCCTTCTTATGCACCTGCAACAGTAGTTCAGAAGAGGAGAGTGCAGTAAGAGCACGAAAAACACGTGCTGGAGGGGGCAAGACACGTGCAACAGGCACGACACATGCCAAAAGGTCGTTGGCCTCTGCCTCCTCATTCTCCACCCCTTCCAGCACCACCACGTGGAACGCGCACGATGCTCACCAGGAGCAACTGGCCATCCTTGGAATGCAGGATCAGCGGGCGCAGCTGGGAGGAAAGGAAAGGATCACGCCTATCAGTATACGCTGAATAATGTGACACCTCCCACCTCGACTACTACCACCAACCACGCCCGTCCCTGCACCACCGCACACCATGGCACTGACGCCCACGCCCTTGCTTCTGGCCCATCTCCTCACATCAAGAAAACATTGACACCGTCAAAGTTTGATGCCCTCCTCTTCCCTCCTGACGGGTCTGACGATGACAACGCAGTAGCCTCAAGGGAATTCCCCGATGCTAGGAACTTTGGTTGGGGCGGTGAAAGTGGGAAAGAGTGTGATCATGGCCACCAATTCAGGGAGGAAGATGAGGAGGAGTAGGAGGAGTAGGACTTGTTGGAGCATCGTGACCACGACAGCGAGCTGTCTGACATCGGCGCAGACGCTGATGTTGATGAAGGAGCTGATCTCATTCGTATCTTATTCATTTATCTGGTCCGAAGGATATGATTTCATACCAGATTTACACCAGTTTGATGCAAATCAATCTTGGTCAACTACAGATTAGCTCTGAAAAGACAAGGCAAATGAAAGTGATTTCTGCGCATTTTTTGACCTAGAGATGACGACACATCCTGTTTCCCAAACCAATGGATACTATATATCACTGGGTGAAGGAAAGAATTGATGTAATCTCACCGAGGGCAAGAATTCACGCCTGCAGTGATATGACTGTAACGAAATTCCTGGTGTTCTTTGCAGATGTTGCTTATCATGCCTCTTTGCCAGAAGCATGTGACGCACTCATCAACACCCCAATTTTCCAGAAATACATGACTCATGAAAGATTTTTTTGGCTGCTGCGCTTTTTGTACTTTGCAGACAACGAAAATCCAAACACAGATGATCGAATCTGGAAAGTCCGGCATCTGTTCAACATGTTATTGCAAAGGTTCAAGAAGTATTTCTACTCCTTTCACAACCTGATGATTGATGAGTGCTCTTTAAAGGGCGCCTGCTGTTCAAAGAGTCATACCCTTGAAGAGGCACAGGTTTGGAATCAAGCTGTTTGTATTGTGTGAATGCGAGACAGGCATAATGCTTGACATGATCGTCTATACCGGCACAGATATAGATATTCCTAGAGTCGGTGCCAACGACCCCTTAGGCATGTCAGAGCACATAGTCAAGAAGATGATGGAGCCCTACATGGGCAAGGGCACACGTTGTACACCGACAATTGGTATACAAGTCCTGCTCTCTGTCAGTTTCTTTATGACAACCAGATGGGGTTATGTGGAACTGTCAGGTATATCAGGAAGTACATGCCCAAGTTAACTGGCTCTCGCATTCACCTGGATGACACTGACACCCCTTCTGAGGACGACTTGGCAGAGGAACATCGACAATGATAACAGGAACAGCAAAGACGAAAAAAGGAAGACCCATTACAAACAGCTGAAGAAGTCTGGGAAAGTCGTGTCTATAAAATGGAACGACAGACGGCCATTCCATTTGCTTTATACTGTTCACACAAGTGCCCAAGTGGACACTGGTAAAATCCACTACCGTAGCAAGAAGCCCATACAGAAACCTGATAAGGTGGTAGTATATACCAAGAACATGCACCTGGTGGACAAGTCAGCTAGCCAACTTGCAGGCTTTGGGTGTCTGAGGAAGAATGTGAAGCTGTATCACAAGCTTTTTCTCCACATGGTCGACATCACGAAGTTCAACGCCTACAACTTGTGGCTTATGAAGAAAGACATGTCCCCGAACAAAATAATTAAGTTTCGGGAGTTCGTCTACAATGTTGCCTACCAGCTCCTCGAGAAACATGGCAGGCCACCTCAACTTTTAGGGGTTGCCGTTAAGTCGAGCTGACCGACAGACTCCTGGATGGCTACCAAAGGCACAACCCTGTGTACACAGGAATTTGTTAAACCTTCATTCATGAGTTGCAAATAAATACTGCGTGAAGATGTCATATTGTTATAACTTGCGTTACTAACATAATTTATTGATATTGACCTCCAAAAATACATGCACTATGCCTATCAAGCACTATGTGTAGTCTAATACAACAATAACACAATGCAGTGTGTCGAGAGTCTCGTGAATGCGCACTGTAACCTGACACTTTCCTCCATCGCCACCCTCCCACCTCCTCCGTTCGCTTTCCCTTTCATCTTCCGTCATTCCTATTTACGCTTGATTAATCGGCATCTATTCTTCACATGTGCTTCAAAAATACATGCACTATTCCTTTCAAGCACTATCTTTGTGTAGTCTAGAATAAAACAATAACACATTGCAGTGAATTTAGTTGAACGTCCCATCCCGTGAATGCGCACTGTAGCCTGACACCTTTCTCCCTTGCCAGCCTCCCACCTCCTCCGCTCACTATTAGTTTCCCTTTCATCTTCTGTCATTCTTCTGTACACTTGATTTATAGGTGTCTATTCTTCACATGTGCCTCTTCATTCAAATGTATGCACAGTTGGAGACATAAAAGTGCTTTATAGGTGAGATATAGAGCGTTCTTATCAATCATGCCTCCCTCCCTCCTCAAGATCAAGATCTTAGATTTTGACGCCCACACTCACACACTTGCTCGCCTGGGCTGTGTTGCGCCTATGCGCGCCATATATTCAACTCGCAACCACTACCACATCACACCCACATTTTTGGGGTGTGGAAATGTATATATTGGCGAATGCAGATATCAATTACCAAGACGTTAAAGTGGATTTTTTTCAATTCTAAGAGACACGATTATTTGGAAATTACTTCACACCAAGCTACCCTGGCCCCTACCTCAATGGCGTCCTCCCCAGGTTAAGTGATCGAGATAGTTCGAAGCCTAATAGTTGCTGAATGTTAATTTTATACTGAATACAATTGTTTAATAGTAGCTAGAATATTCTTTAAAGGATGTCAGCTGAGTTCTGGAATCCATCTTTCCCTCATCCTATGACTGAAATTACTTCAAACTCTGTGTGTCCAGACATTTTGGCTCGAACATTGCTTGATTTTGGCCCTGTCATTCTTTCAATTCTGGGGCAGGCACTCGTCACAGGCAGTTTTGCCTTTTGTCTCCCTCTTCCACATACAACAAAAAATAGAAGGGATAATATATTAATGCATAATACTGACGTTACCTGTATATACCTGAAGCATGATTAACATCAATAAGATATAAATAATAAACATAATGGCTGCACTCCTGGCAGCCATGTTCAGAGCTGCCTCATTTGTCAGGTTTTTAAATTCATGATCAGACTAAGGCCTGATCCTACATCTGTCTTGGTCTGCCCCTTGGTGCAGCTCCCTCTTTGTTCATGGACTTGCATCTTTTCACCTAACTTAGTTCATTCATCCTCTCCACATTTCCAAACCCTCCAGGCCTGCTAGTACACATCTCATCACTGATACACTTGATATCTATCCATCTCTTCAATTCTTCACTAGTGTATGTATCCTATCTTGCAGATTGGTCCCACACATCCATCTCACCATTCTTATCTTCTTACATTTCATTCTGTTGATATCATCCACTTTGACAGGCCATATTTCTGAAGCAGATGTCATTATGGTTTTATCACATGAGGCATACACCTTTCCCTTCAAGGGAAGGCGGAATCTTCCACCACCGGCATGGTATCTACCAAGTAGCAAAACATGTCCACCATCGCCTGTGACTCATTGCCAAAGCTAACACTCACGAGCTTGTCATTGAACACAAGCTTACCTTTGCATACTATGCAAACAGAGGGCCTTGTGAGTAGCGATTCAATTAGTCTAGCCAAACTGCTGCTAACCCCAACACCGATAACCGCAAAGCCCATTGTCTCTGGGAAAAAGGCCAAACTACTTTAGGACCTTTGACAAAATCCCCCATTTTCTGCCTTTGACTATTAATTTTAAGCATAATATACATAGGATAGTATATTAACCAGTTTCAAGCTCTTGACGCGATTTTGAGCCTATTCGGGATACTTTAAAGCCTTTGTTACCATCAGGGATATTTAGAAACCTTTAGTTTAGTTACTTCAACCTCTGTAGTTGTCTTTGAGTTAGCTGTGGGCAGAAAACTAATTTTGGAGAGGTAATTATAAGAGTGAAAGAACTCTATTTAGTAATGCTAATCTGGCAACCTCTGCATCATAAAAGCGTGAAAGGGTTAAGGGTCTCCTCAGGAATAACTGAAGGCCACCAGGATACTTTCTCAGAATATACAATAAGATGCTATACAATTTCTTCTTCCACCATAAACCCTCTTCACAACTTCCTTTTTAGCTGCAGCGTTTATGTCACCTTCCGGGCATCTAACCGGCTGCTCTCTGACCCCTCAACCACCATCAGGCACCGCCTCACCTGTGTCAGCCTTCTCAACAACTGTTATGGTCACTTGAGAGATAAAGGAGAGGGGGGGGGGGGGTCACACATAAAAGCTTTTGCCGGACATGTGCAGTATGATAGAACAAATCTGAATGTAAAAAACATGGCCACCAACAAGTGCCGGATGGCTTGCGCACAGGCCATAAACAAACCGTTCCATGGAATTCAACCGCTGGTGTACCTAGCAGTGGCAGACGATACTCTGAATTGAGTTTGCACCCGTACCCTTTTCTGCATACTGCACATGGGTGGCAATTGCCACCCACTCTCTGTAAGGGAGGAGGCATACATTAAGAGAACACTGATTATTGTATTAGTAATGGGAGAGTGAGAGATATACAGCATTGTGGTGCATAGTGAAAGATTGTAGGGAATTAGTAGGTGGAAGTGAGGTGATGAGACAAAATGCTATTGATTCTACCCTTTCGAAAACTGTGGTGTGGGTGGAACCATCTCACACATGAGAACAGTACTTGATACATGGGCGCACTGTGCCCCTGTACAGAGCAAGAAGCTGTCCAGGGGTAGGGAACCCATGAAAACGGTTGAGCACACTTGACTGCTGAGAACTGTTTCAGCAAGAGTGGCCTTTCCAAGAATGATCAGTAAAAAATATATATACTGTATATGAGAAACCATTAATATTGACAAATGATGAAGGGTTGAAGTATGTGTTATTGATGAGAAAAGGATGGTCATTTGGAAGATTGCGACTGGTAGGTAGGTGGAGAAATTGGGTTTTGTAAGTATTTTAAGTAACAGGATTTTCGCTGCCTAATTGGAAACAGTTGATTGATAAAAAAATAGGCGTACTATGGCCTCATTACCTGAGTTTTGGAGTGATTGCATGGTGGGGCATTGTAGAAAAAAAATTGAATAGTGTAAGGTAAAGTGACAGTCATCAGCATATGAGTGGATAAGTCTTCTAATTGTACAGTTGAAAAGATCATAAACGAATATAAATTGAACTGGATATAAGAGAAAACCTTGAGGAACAACAGAGTTGATAGGTTGAAGAAGTGAGCAATGGCTGTCCACAACCATTATAAAACGACTCTATCGAAGACTTTCGATAATGTCTAGCACAATAGAAAATGTTTCACCAAAGTCCCAAACGAGGATGACCAAGAGTTAGTAAGGAAAGATGTTAGAATAACTCAAATAATGAGGCAGCATCCTGTCAATACCGTCCGTTTTTATTTCAGTTATTCATTTGCACGTAGGCCTTTGATGGTACAGTACTGGCCCTAGCTCCAAGTGGGTCAGTTATGGTGAACTGTAATCATAACGACACAAATGTTCACATACTGGGCCTTTAACCCTAAATCTGGCTGCCAGTAATGCCTCATTATATTTTAGATATTAGTTTGCAGCAGAAGATGTATTGGGTCAATGACTAAAAAATATATTTATTTTGATTCAGTGGTTCACTCAGTGTGCCATTACCATAATTCTGACTACCAGTATCATTCTGTTATATTTTAGTTTTCCGTTTGCACCCCATCCTTCAATGGAACGGTACTGGTTCACTAAATGGGCTAATTGTTTAGAACAGTTATTCAGACAGGCCGACATAAATGTTAATGTATTGGTTCAATAACCCTAAATCTTGCATCCAGTATTGGTCCAATATATTTTAGTTAGGAAATGATAAATTAATTAAAGACAGAAGTAATTTATTGAAGACAAGTAGTGCCATACAAGTCGAATAACAGTGTTCAAGACAGGTCCTGGGGTTCTCGGGTGGCTCTTCCGGGGTCCTCGCTCTGACTATAGGGTGGCTGGAGTCCTTTGGCGGCTGGTGGCTATCGTCCCGTCTTGTCTGGTCCTCCTGTACACTCGAGTTGTGGAGAGAAGGCAGCTTCTCCTCAACTACCGAAATGACCAACGCCTTTCTGGGAGCTAGGGGTAAGCTTACCTTAGGGGTGACTGGTAAGCCAACCCGCCCTAGTCGCTCCTCGTCAGTGGTTGACGAAAGAGTGGCTGGAGAGTGACTGCTCAGGGAGTCGGGGGTAGTCTTTTGCACAGCCGGTGTGTTACTAGGTATCTCTGCGCCAGGCAAGGGCAACTGAGTTACCTTAGCAACAACACTAAGTTATCCTGGCTCAGATACAGGAACCGTGCTCCTCCGTCAATCGTTATAACTTAAGCGGGTTTGCACTTAGTTACGATCAGGACAGCAAGCGTTATAACTTACGTGTCTAGATACTCGGCTGGTGCCTGGGTCTACGTCCAGTACCTCACTTCTCCGACAAGCGTTATAACTTACGCAGTTCGGCATTGAGTTAAGAGTTGGACAGCAAGTGTTATAAATATGTGACCTCGTTCCCAGTTGATACTGTGACAAACCTTTCCCACTTTAGGCTTAATGTCCACTCTAACCTTAGGACTGTCTGTGAAGCAACCAAATATAGCTTTTGTCAAGCCAGCAGGCTGATTGCTTGACAAGGGTTGAGCTGGGTGAAGTAGTGTCTCTTTTGGCTGGGATGTCACTGTTGCACTGTTGTCATCTCCGGGCAGAAAGATTGTACAGTTGAAAATATCATAAACAAATATAAACCGAACTGGATATACAGTAGGAGAGAACCTTGAGTTGGCGAATGTGGTGATGTCTCTTGTTGATTATTTGAGGGTCGTGCAGCAGTTGCATCTGGTTGCTTATTTATGTATGACCACTCGTTTATGTTTTGTCATCCGGGCCTGGAGCTTGTCGTAGGGAAAATGGGTTTTCGAGGGATTGTAAGTGACGGGTGCATCCACATTTTGGAGCGTCTCATTCTCGCATCGATTTAGGTTGGAGAGCGAGGACTGAGGGGGCATTTGCTGTTTCCCACTGGTGAATGCTGTGGAGATGGAAGGTTTGTTGTAATCCAAGGGTTGTTGGGTGTGTGTGGGGAAAAGAGCTGCTTGCAAATATTTGAAGCAGTGATGGAACGTCGACTTAGTTGGGTCTGGCGCTTTAGTTTACCCTGTTCGTCTCCTCTTAGCTCCGTTTTCTCTTGTGGATGTACAGTAGAGGAGGAAGATGGTTGACTCTCTTGTTGGTATCGATGTTTAATGGTGGCAATGCGTAAGTAGTGACTATACGAGTTTGGGGCTGGTACTGTGTTCCTAGGCCGCATATCACAAATATTATTCAATTAAACCCTTTAACCCGAGAAAGAAAAAAAATCCTCATATGTTTGCTGGGCTATGGCGAAGGTCCTCATAAGATCCATGGCCTAAAAAGAGCCTTTTAAAACAACCTAGTGGCACTCAAAACAAAGCAATATGTGATTAGGTGAGATAATTTTCCTCCATTACTTGCTACATTACTTCCTACATATGTGTCCCCCCATTTTCCCCCCTCCTCAGTTATCACCTATTTTTCTTCTTATTCCCCCTTTTATCGGGTAATTTTCAGCGCGAATTTCCTTCCCGCGGTCTCTATAGCATGGGCTAGAGATACTAGAGATACTTGCAACAGAGAGACTTCTACTTAAAGCCATTAGGGTCGCTTGAGAACTCTGGAGGAGAGGATATATGCCGCCGCGGCTCTCCCTTCATGAATGGACCGGTCGGCAATAATATGTCTTTTTCACCCCCCAAATACTATTTCACTTGTTTGATTGCTCTTAAATGTTAATATCTTCATTTGAAACGTAAAATAGGCGCATATGAATAAGGTTTAACGATATTTATGGTAAATTGACGCTATTCATCGGGAATTAACTAAAATACCTACGCATGGTGGGACGTTTCTAATACCATAGTCTAGCCTTTGCCGGGTTAAACATTTCAGTAGTCTATAGTAGGCTAGTCTATTACACTAAATGGGATAACCACTTCAGCACCATGACAGATTTTACCTTTGATTCTGGCTGGAATTAGATGATTTATGCAGTTTATGATATTAAGAGGGTTTATTGATATCGTATTTACCCATTTGAGTCTTGGAAGTAGATTATATACTAAAGAAAATCGTCTAATGATAACCAGCATATGATGAACATTATGTATATTGTGAAGGGTATATAATCTACTTCTACGACTTAAATTGGTAAATACAATATCAATAAACCCTTTTAATATCATACTGTAGGTCCTTCTTAACACCTAACGAGCGGCCTAGGCGGTAATTTATATGTACCGCCCAGCGGGGTGTTTTTACCCTAAATAGGGTTGTTTACGTGATAATTTTCATGCCTAAATAAGACCCAGAGCGTAAAACAAGTATCTATCCCTGAAAGGGCATAAACAGAGCTTTCCAATGACACCCCAACCGTCCTTATACGACCGATAGTTTTCTTGCAACGGTCGCGCAACACGAGTGCAAGAACCATGTAATTAGGTAGTTTCCCTACATAATTCCCTGTGTAGCGAGTGCGTGAGGGTGGGGGAGGGTGGGATTCATGTCAGTAGGTCCGCCGCGGTGGTCTGGAGCAGTCATACGCTTGCTACTCTCCTATCTATCTATCTATCTATTGCCTGACACCGTGATCCCCGAAAGGGTGGCCACGAACGAACCGCCCCCATGCACCTCTGTCCCCAGTCAGTCGACGCCCCTCCCCCCAACCAGCACCGCCTTCGTTCATGTAGTTCCTCACTCCATCCTTCCACCTCATATTCGGTCTACTTCTCCCCCTCTGTCCCTCCACCTCGCTCTCGTACACCCTCTTAGTCATTCTCTCGCTTTCCATACGTTCCATATGGCCGAACCATCTCAAGTTGTTCCTTTTCACACTTTCCAGCACATCTACCTCCACACCACACCTCCTTCTTACTTCCTCATTAGTCTGTCTATCCCTCCATGTAACTCCGCACGCACTCCTTAAGTAATTCATTTCCACTGCTGTCACTCTTGGTCTGAGTCTCTCAACCAACGTCCATGCTTCGCTTCCGTAAGTCAGTGTCGGGATTACCACACTGTCATGCAAGGACTTCTTCACTTCCATACTGACCACCCTATTTCTTGTTACTGCATTTAGCGTTCCTACAACCCTCTTCCCCTGTTGTACCCTCTCCCGCACATCTTCATCCATAGTCCCATCTTTACTCAACACACTGCCCAGATACTTAAAAGAGCTGACGATCTCCATAGCTTGACCATTCAGCTTCACCTCACACTCTGTGACTTCACCCCTTTCGAAGACCATAACCTTGCTCTTCCTCGTATTTACCTTCAAATTCTGTGTTTCGCACACTGTTCCAAACTCATTTACCAGACCCTGCAACTCCCATTCATTATCACTCATCAGAACTGTATCATCCGCAGCAGTATAGGTAGCTTCCACTCAATTCCCTCCCTTTTCAGCGATACACCAACATCCACTGCTCTTGATAGTATTTCTTTCATGACTCCATCCATATATACAGTTATGGCTAATTTATGGCTAATTTTTAATCATTTGATAATGAAGAAGTATTAACCATATAGAAATATAATTACCCTCTGATGAACTCAGCTGGTGATTGGAGGATGGCGGAAAATAGGCTAGATAACTGGAAGTGGTTAGTATAGTAAACAAAGTATGAAAAGAGGCTACAATAGGCTAGGATAGGCTAGATATTTACGTCAAGTTTGTGCTAACTAACAAAGATGATGATGTAATGACTATATGGAATATGAGATGAAAGTGAAGCGAAAACACCTGATTATGAAACTATAGGAAGAAGGCTTAGCGTGTGTAGCTGGGACGGAGGTTGGTTGGAGAGTGGCGAGCGCGTTATGTTCGTCTCTGTCGTGACATACCGCGCACGCGCATAACATATGGAAAATGTATCCCATCTTCTTTACAATGAGATACTTATAAACAATCTTAAATAATACAAATATATATATATGGGAATTATAATCCTACAATACTTTCCCATATACTACTATAGAATAATATATTCTACCCAATCATGGAACGTTCGACCAAGGTTATGGAAGCGTTCAACTTAAGACTACGGAATGATACGTAACGCTACATCAACCCAGATTACGTAACATCGAGACTGTTCATACTAGTTTGAGTACACTAAGTATGGACATATTCCCACCAACAGAAAATATACAAAATTTACATGATTAGATTTGCCCGGAGGCAATCTTATCCCGCCAAGCTTGGGATGATATCTGGGCTGCCTGTCGACATGGGCGTTCGCCAGACGCGTCAACAGGCTGCGCCGAAGTAGAAGCCAGAGAGGGGACTTCAATGGATAACTGATCCGAGGGGGTGTCCTTGCGATCGAGGTCACCCTCAAGAGGATATAGTCGGACACGGCCGTGTGATTACTCCAGTCCTGGTGCGAACCTTTGCTACCCGAACCTCACCATCACGACCTGGTAACAACTCCTCTATCCGACCCAATTTCCAAAATGCGCGCGGGCCCTCCTCATGGATGGTTACCACGTCCCCTACCCTAGGCCAATGACCTTTTAATGGTGTTAGTTTATTCTTTTGCGCTTCCCCTAAAGTCACCAGATATTCTGTTGACCAGCGATGCCAAATATCTCGCGATAATTTACGAATGTATTTGTAGCGGGCCGATATTACTTCCTTACTTATGTAGTCTGGATCTTCCATAGTGTCCTCGTCATGCTCTTTAGAAAGATCCCGCAGTCTGTATCCACGTACCAGTACTGAGGGTGTGATTGGTGTAAGGTCTTCCAAATCACCAGAAGCATAGTATAGAGGGCAATCATTTACGGTGGCTTCAATCTCCAAGAGTATGGTGTTGAGTTCCTCAATCGAGATGAGAGCTCTACCCAACACCTTCTTCAGACCCGCCTTCACGATGCCAACACGACAACAACAACAACAACCTTACGACTGGGCGAGTAGTAACCCCAGTCGAAGTTCGTAATCTAGCAACCCTTATAAGACCATCAATGCCCTGGAACAAATCGACAATCCTCCCAAGCTTCCAAAATAACCTAGGACGCTCATCATGAATCGGTACGATATCCCCGATACGAGGCCATCGTTGTTTCGTCCCTTTGATCATATTGGAGTGATGCTCGCGAAGAGACAGCAAATATTCTTGGGTTCACCTTTTCCATAGATCGTCCGACACCTTGTTCACATACAAGCGACGACGGGTGGCGTCGGCACCGCCGAACGTAGGGTCTTGTAGATCTTCGTCGGTTACTGACGATCTAGGAAAGGTATTAAGGGTTCATCCACGCGTTAGCATAGAAGGCGAAATGGGTAAGAGGTCATCAACATCTGCCGAGGTATAGGTCCAGGGCCTGTCGTTGACTGACATCTCAATCTCTATTAAGATGGTTTGCAACTCCCTTCTGGTCACCAGTGCCTTTCCTAATACCTTCTTCATGGCAGATTTGACAATACCGATTGTTCTCTCCCAAATCGCCCCGAACCATGGTGCACGTGCTAGTATAAATTTCCACTGACAACCCTTTCCAGTGAGGGTAGCCACAACTTGCGGGTCATCCATTAAACTCTGGAGATATTTAGAGGCCCCGACAAAACAAGTCGCATTATCGCTCATAATAATTTGAGGGAAACCATTGCGGCCTGCAAAGCGTCTTAGAGTATGCAAAAACCCCTCACTGGATAGGTCGTCAATCAATTCAATATGAATCGCTCTGGTTACCGCACATGTGAATAGAACGGCATATACCTTTATGATATTACCAGCCGATTCTCTAACTTGAATCGTTCCGGTGTAGTCTACCCCGGTTACCTGAAATGGTTCAGTTCTTTGTACCCTGAACTCAGGTAAGGGCACTAGATCTACTGGGGAGTAAGGCTTACCCTGTAATCTTTTACAGATAGTACAGCTATTGTGGATCCCTTTAATTGCTTGTCGCATCTTAGGGATCCACCAACGTTGTCGCATATACGCCAGAACATAATTTACGCCAAAATGTAGGCAGGTCCTATGGCATTGGCGAATCAACAGTTTGGTAATCAAATGAGAGGAGCTCAGGAAGACAGGATATTTCGCAGAATCAATAATGTCCGCCTTTTGTTTGTATCCTGCCTCTACACTTAATTATGCTTCCTTCCATATATAATGCTAGCTGCCTCATTAACCTAACAAGTGTGCATGGGGGTAATTAGACACCTCTCCCTGTGCGCATGTATTTGAGGTTTTTCCGTCACTAAAATATTCATTGTACCATTAATAGCATTAATACTTATCCATATGCGCCTATTATGGGTTGATTATAAAGGTATTAACCTGAAACAACAATAAAATGAGTGAAAACAGCGTTTGGATGGTCAAAATCGGAGATATAGCCCGCGAGTTGTATAATGTATGGGTGAGGCAAGCTGCTTTCCCGCCAATTTCCCCCAAGGCCACTGAGACACAGTCGATCGATACTCTCTCTCTCTCTCTTGCATTCGCTTGCTATCAGTGATGACCACACCCTGCAACCGGATTTCTAATGTTAGCACGAAAATATACCTCAGAATAAGGGAATAACAGGGAAAATATGTGATAACTGAAGAAGAGGAGGAAAGTGGGGAAGGAGGGGAGGTAGAGGACTGAGATTTTGCATGGCCCAGGAGCCAAAAAAAAACAAATAAATAAAAAAGTACAAAAAACGAAATAAAAAAAATCGATGTCAAAAGTTGATTTTTTTTTCTCTGACTCTTAAGAGTCTCCCCGCAGTCCGCCGGGGGAACTCTTAAGAGTCTCCCTTCAGTTCCCGGGTTAAGTTAGAGGGTTTGGCCTTTGACTCCTTGCTCAGGATTTGATGTTCAGTAGGATAAGATTCCTTTTGTACTAAACATATTAGTTTCGCTTCTGCTGATCTCAATTCATGGAGTCTGATATGCTTCGAATCTTCACTAAGGAAAGACCTGTGAGCCTGACTTCTCATGTTGTTATTGAAACGGTGTATCCATGCAAATACCCGTATTACTTGATCATAGCTGCTGTAACGTTCCCACTCTACCAACTTGTTATCCTGATGTGTAGTACTCACAGTCGAACTACTTAACACATCATCTTGGGGCCGACTTGAAGGATCAGATAATTATGCATTCCCTGAAATCCTAAGGCCATTCAGTTGGAGATATAAGCCATGGAGGTCCATGCCACCAATTAGAGGACGACATAAACTGTTGCGCCGAGATCCCCCAGGAAATTATGTCACTGGGGTTATCCTTGGTGCTCACATAGCGAAATTTAGCTGTAGGAACTAAGTTATGTATCTCATCAGTGCGATTAGAAACATAAACAGGTAACACTTTCTGGCTGTGCTATTTGACTGTCGCTCCAGACATAAACGTTTTTAATCTGTAGTATGTCTGTATAAGCATCCAGTGTAACCTTTATTAGACGAGCAGACAGAAGCAATACAGTAAGTTCTAATTTAGGAACTGTAATTTTCTTTATAGGGGCTACTTTGGCCTTTGCTATAGCCAGTTTCGCTTCACTACCATTGCATATGGCAGTACTGTACGCACTGATACTAGCATCAGAAAAGGCATGTAGATCCACCTGTTGACCACTAATAACCTGACGATTAAGTTGGACCTTGCAACATGTGGAATGGTCGGACCGAATCAACTGCCAAGTATCTTGTAACTCAGTCGGGAGGGGCGTGTCCCAATCAAGTTTTAGCCGCCACAGTTGCTGTAAAAACATACGAGCACGGATAGTTACAGGCAGCAAAAAACTTAGGGGATCAAACAACCTCGCTGACAAGCATAAGTAGTTTCGCTTGGTCATAAGCTCACTGCCGCATGGGGTGTGACAGAAGGATATACAATCTGTGGTAGTGTCCCATTTGTGGCCTAAAAACTTCACCTCACTATTCTCAGTAGCTACACCGTCAGAAGCAAATTGACCTTTCAAAAGATCACTATTGGTGGCCCATTCTCTCAAGTATAGATGAGCCTTGGCAAATATATCGCGGATCTCCCAGCATCTTTCGAGCAATAAATCTTCATCGTCTCCAGTGCCTTGAAGATTGTCCACATAGATCCCCTGCTTTATCTCATTCTTGAAGTCAGGATCTAGTCCAGCCTCCTCAAGATGTCGCAAGATAGTAGCGTTGAGAAGGAACTGGGAACAGGTCGCCCCGAATAAGACGACTCTGAACCTGTAGACCAGATACTCTGAATCTAGATCCATTGGGTCCCGTGGCCATAAAAATGTTGTCGAGTTCCTGTCGTCACGATGGAGTTGAAGCATCAGGAAGGCCTTCTCAATATCGGCGACCCATGCAAACTTATGACATCTGAAGCGCAACATAATTTGCGCGAGATCAGAGACCAGGGACGGACCCGTGTATAGACAATCATTCAGGATATAGGAGCGATCACTGGATTTAGCAGAGCAGTCATACACAATACAAATAGGATGTGGTGGAACTGTCCTTTTTAATCCCATGGTGAGCAAGGTAATGGATGTTATCCCCATACTCACTGAGATCTACTCTTCTCCACAAATCCACGTTGTACCTGCTCGTTTAAAACTGCCGCATAATTCTCGCAATAATTTGGATCCTTGACAAACTGCTTCTGAAGGCCACATAACCTACCAAGTGCTAGATGGAAATTAGTAGGTAATTTACTTTTGTTATCCTTCCAAGGGAGCCTTACCACATACTGACCCCTGCCAGAGTCATACGTTGCAGTCTCTTCATACGAGCTTAACGCTAGCTTGGACTCACGATCAAGTTCATGTGGGTCACTTCCAATATTGTCCAAGTCCCATAGATTATCTATATCAGTACATGTATTATCAGGCACATTTGGCCTAATATGTTTATCTATGGGGCTTACTGCTACCTTGAGGACCGTAACCACCTCCACCTGTGTGTCTTGAGAGGAAGTGGCATAGGATCCAGAAATGGCATACCCTTGGATCGTGGGGAGCATTATTAGCTTATCTACCCGCCGATATCCAGGGTGAACCAGGTCGTAGTAATAATCAGCTCCGACCAGTAGCATAATTCCATTGTTACCAGAGAGTTGATCATCAGCCTGTTTATAACCCTTGCTTCTGAGATATTTCAAATGTGGTTGAGTCTCTTATGGTATATAGAAACTGGGTAGTTTGTCGACCACAACAGCCTTGATGGGACATACCTTTCTTCTATAAACATGGACAATCTCCACTATATCATAGTCACTGGAATCTACTTCACCAGTGAAACCATGGAGACGCAAATTCTCTTGACCCTTGCTGGTACACTTGAGCTGGGGTAATGATGACCGCAGAACGAATGACCTATGCACTGGTCGAGTAAGGTGCGCGCCATTATAGGCTTATTATTACTCCCCACTACTGGCAGCATCATAGTAGGAAGCAATTGACATTCTCGAGAAGCAATGGACATGACAGATACTTTATCACCCTCGCTCTTACTTTTCTCATGTGACTCTTTGGTGGTTCTCCCTTTTTCTTTGCCGTCGTGCCGATCAGACTGGGTGCAAAGGGAAAACCAATGTTTCCCCTTGCAATACTTACAAGGTTTTATGTAGGAATTGGTGCAAGTACTGTTGAAGTGGTCAGACAGCTGGTACATAAATTAAGCGATTTAGCCTTGCCAATTTTCTGTGTAGCCTTAGAATACCTAGGACACTGGTACCACAGATGACCTTGGACACTGCACAACTTGCAACCTAATGATATTGGCCTTTTCTGTTTAGGAGAAGTCTGTACCGGGAAAGCTGCAGTGGATGGCGACATCTCCACGGGTCGGTAGTGTCCAGTACTCTCCATGTTAAACACTTCAGTCTGGTACACCTGCATCAACACTTCCAAGTTTAGTGGAGAGTCGCTTAGTTGTCGTCCTACGATTTCCTTTAGGGGAGAGGGTATCTTGTTCAAGATATTTACACTAAATATTTCCTCCTTGGTGATGGCCATTGTCTCCATAGATCGGAGGAGGCTCTCAAAGGAGGCATAGTACTCCTTTAGGTCTGTCACATCATAGGATGGAGGATCTAGAGTGAAGAATTTAGTAATTAATGCGGTCTTGATGACTTCCTCTCTCCCGTAAGTTCTTTTCAGCAACTCCACTGCAGACTCGTAGCTTGTAGCTTCTAGCTTGTACCCATCGATCAACTTCAATGCCTCCCATTTTAATTGGCCACGGAGATAGGTGAACCTTTGGATGGATGTGAGTGTTTTATTCCGATGGACGGAACACTCAAAGATATCCCAATATCCAGTCCAGGTAGCCGAATCCCCGGAAAAAGTAGGCAAAGTAAGGTTAAAACCAGTCGCCTTTGGTGTACCGGTATCTTAACAGTGTGTGTTTCTTGTGTAGAAAATAGTCTGGCTAAGGCTGTATGAACGTCCTCAAAGTACTCAAGATCTGCTGACATTTCTTCTTCCACATCGTCAGTAATTGTCAATAAACCATATAGCTGCTGAGCATAATTATCATAAGTGGCTAGCGATTTAGTTACAGTAGCAAATTTACCCTTAATTTGATCAGCCGAGGCACTTATTAAATATTCATCAAGATCTCTTAAACACCTATTTAAACTTCCCTTCATCCCTCCCTTCAGATTCTTAAGTTTCTTTAAATCTGTCATCGTTAAGGTCTAATTTTCAGCAACTTAAACTACAATGAGGTCCGACTACAAACCGTTAATCGCTTAGGAATCAACAGCGGCAAACTCCCATTACTTAAGAAATTTACTCAAAAGGAATTACATAGTAGTTTCATCCCCCTTAATTTAAACTATCTAAAGGAAATGATCTAACTGGACAACAACATAAAGTACACTGGGGCTATCAATGAGGAGACTGGCTACTGCGACGCAAGATAGTCCCTTACCATCTTAACGACCTGGGCCAACAAACGATCGCTGCCTTCATGGGTGAGGTGGACGCCGTCCTCGGACATGTATTGGCTCCCTATATGGGGAAAATCGACCACCAAGGTGCTTGTGCTTCCTCTTGAGGAGAGCATTGACCGAGTTCTTAACCTTGTGGTACTCACCTGCCGGAATACACCGAGGAGACGCCCTCTCCCCCAACCCCAATACAAGGCAGCGACCGTTCGTGGATGCCTCAATCTCAAAGGTCAACTCCTTGATCTTAGCCGCTAGCTCCTGCGGGACTACCCCAGAGACGACGTCGTTGCCGCCCAACACTAAAACAGTGATTTCGGGCCTTAGGCTCAAAAGACCATCACAAGCTGGTTTGGACTTAATATTATCGAGAGTGGCTCCTGGGGCACTAAACACCCTCAATACAAAACCCGGGTCGTAAAACTCTTGGCGGGAGACTCCTAGGCGACTAACATAACTGTGGCCTAATATGCCCACCACTTTTCCCGGGCTCTGATTGTATGAGGAGGTTGGTTTAAATTCACCCCAATGCCACTTCCTGACGCAGCTGTGGGATGATTCCTTTGAGCCATGATGTACCGAAAAAAGAATTAAATACTAAATCCATTCAAATAAAGGGTAAGGTGAAGCACTAATTATTTAAGTCATTTATAGGTAAGCCCAGTTGGTCAAGCTACAATCATGAGGTCTGACTATTGACTGTCAATCGCTTAGGAATTAACAAAGACCGACACTCATAACCGCCACTATAGGCAACTAGGCCTAGGATCTTTTATGAAATTGTAATATAAAAGGTCCCATGAGAACCCTCCCCACCAGCAAAATCAAGAATGAGTCCCACAATGACAAAACACAATGAACACCACAGGCCCACCACCAAAGCGAAATGAATAGCTACCACTGACACCTGCAGGCCTAGCCTAGCCCAACCGCGCGAAATGTAACCAACAAATAACTAACCCAACACACCCTCCAAGAACGGCAAGGAGCACAACGTCCCAAAAACCTGGAAACCAGCCCAAAAAAATATCGTGACAGCGCCAAACAGAACAAAAAATCCAGGGAAAATGCTAGGCTATGAAACCAGGGAAAGGGCAGTCTGCCCAACAAAGTACGAAGCGGCAGCCATTTGCAATACCAAGCGAAGCGGTAGTAAACAAAACACTTATGGGAAAATAATAAGCACAAGGGCACGAAGGATAATTATTTGTCGGGAATTTAGATAAAGAGGTTAAATTGCATATCACTGGTACACGAAAATATCCCAACAAATAGTTATATAATAATTACCAACGAAGTATTCGATGGGTGTAATCCAGTCCCTCACACACGGCTAATACAATTGCATGACATGTAGGAATGTTCACATAATACAATATCGATACAATGAACTTAGCTTAGAGGACTGGTAATGTAGGACTGTTGATATAGATTAATAATTGTAGCACATGGTGAACTATGGGTTGAGTCAGAGCCGGGGGGAAGTTGTTGGCTGTATGGTGTTGATTGAGAGACTAAAGGGCCGGCGTCCGATCGCTTCGCGAAATTACATATGGCTGCCGGCTCATTATAATTATAACCCATAAATTGGTTTCATGATACATCTAGAGCTGATGTAGATATTTAAACATTACAGTTAATATTTAACCTACACTTAATAATAAACTACAATACACAAAGAACTAGCCGAAATCGTACATGCGATATGATACCGCCAAATTCAAATGCCCTATAGGACCTAAACTGTCGGGATCATTACCCTATTCCCGACAACATTCATGATTATCAAATTTCGAATATAGCCTAGAACGTCAACTATCGAATATGAACCGTCAAACATCGAGCTGTTGTCAGCCAGCTCTATGAGTAGGCCTATGTAGGCTAGGCTAGCCTAGTTTTAAATTTAGGCTAGGCTATAGCCTATGTTTAATTTGACTAGCCTAGGCCTATGCTAGGCATATATTTTTAGGGTCAATTTAAAGGAGCCGGACCACAGCATGTTCAATTATTGATTTTTAATTTAGCCTAGGCCTAGGCTAGCCTATAGCCTATGGTTTATAAGCTTTGGCAAGAATGTTAAGTGCGGGCGTACCGCCAGCCTTGTTTACACTACGCGTAGTGGCGTGACTGGCGTCAGACCTTTGCCATCATGTTCCCGTCTATTTTGACTGCCTTTGGATACAATAATAGCCTAGGATGAGGGGGGGCTTTTCCCCCCCTCACCCCCCATGACATATTGTCTAGGCCGACAATATGTCTAGGCCCTATTGCCAGCAGGGGACAAACCACCGAACAAAATCGCCGTCAAAATAGACGTGAATTTAACCACGGCGATCGACAAATGTAAATATGACGGCGGCGGCGGCGGGGGAGACTTCGGACCTTTGCAATCATGTTCTCATCTGTTTTGAATGCCATTGGATACAATAATATGTTGAGGGGGGCTTTGCCCCCCCCCTCACCCCCCCTTGACATATTGTCATCATCATATAGCCTATATTGCCAGCAGGGAGCAAATAACCGAAAAAATCGCCTTCAAAATATATTATGTGAAGTTAACCGCGGCGATCGCCCTATGTAAAACATGACGACCGTACGCCCGAACTCTACATCCATCCCTAAGCTTTCTATAATAAAAAGCATTCATGGAAATTATTATTAGTCTAGGCCTACCCATTATTCAAGAATCTAAAAACACAGCCCCCGATACTGGGAAGGGCTATGAAGAATAGGGAAATTGAGGGGTAAAAAGCGTATCAAGTGAATACCGTATATTTGTAAGTAAAAGTTGGCTCGGGTTTTGTGCATTTTTGAGACCCATAGCCTAAAACCAGATTTTTTGAAAACCCGAGCCAACTTTTGACGAAAGTTGGCTCGGATTTCACGGGGTGGAGTGGGTAAAAGCCTATGCTATCAAAATAGTACACTGTGAGAAAACATTAGCCTAACCTAATAACCTTACCGGGTGTACCACTACCGACATACAACATAAATCATCTATAAATACTTATAATAAAATAAATACTTATATATCTATAATACTAGGTTAGGTTAGGTAAGGTTAGGCTAATGTCTTCTCAAAGTTGAATATTTTGATAACATAGCCTAGGCTATTACCCACTCCACCCCGTGAAATTTTTTCAAAAGTTGGCACGGTTTTTCACAAAATTGGGTTTTATGGGTTTCGAAAATGCACAAACCCAAGCCAACTTTTATTTACAGATGCAATATATTCGCATTATACACTTTTTACTCCTCAATTTCCTTATTTGTCAGAGCCCTTCACACTATTGGGTGCCGTGTTTTTAGATTCTTGGATAATGGGTAAATACTAATTTCCATGAACACATTTTATTATAGAAAGCGGCAAGAATGTTAAGTGCGGGCGTACCGCCAGCCTTGTTTACACTACGCGTAGTGGCGTCGAACCTTTCCCATCATATTCCCGTCTATTTTGACTGGCTTTGGATATAAAAATACATAGCCTAACCAAAAAACCTAACCTAACCTAACTTAGTATTCATGTAGTAATGACAGGGGGCAAATAGCAGAAAATATAGCGTCGAAATAGACGGGAACGTAACTGCGAGCGCACAAGATGACGACCGTACAGGGTGCCAAAACAGAAAATATCCAGTTCTGGATCATTTTTGTAAGTTTACAAGGATCAACTTTGCGCGGTGTCCGGGGCGGGTGCGGGGGGCTGCGCCCCCCGCACACATCGAGCTCTGGATTTATCCGTTTATATTTACATTAGTAGCTGCATTTGGACAGGTACAGGTGATATATAATAGTTCTAAGAACATAGCCAATGTAGAGTACAGTGTAGAGCATAGCAATATAGTTTGATGAGTTTAATGTAGAAATAGAATGGCAGGGTTAGCGGGCTCCTGGGACAGTCAAAGCCAATTTCAGGATCAATATTTTTTCAGATGTTAGGTTCGGGATCACAAAGAAAATGGACGAATTTTGGCACACCTGCGACCGTATGCCCGATCACTACCGTACATCCATCCCTAGAAAGCTTATATACCATATAGGCCTAAATAACAAATCCAAAAAAATCATCCTTGAAAATTGGCTTGGTCCGACTCCTTTATACTGACCTTTTTAGACAATATGACAATATGGTATATTTTGGCAAAAATATGCAGGATTCGAAGTTGCATAATAAATCGTAGGCAGTGTCCACCAACCTTTAACTGTCTTCGTGGTGCGATGTATAAGGTGTTGATTTTCGGTGTGAGCATCCTGGGTTCGAATCCACGGACTGCCACATGTGTTTGTAAATTTCATTAATCGATGTTAGGAGTATGGTTGGTTGTTGGAAGGAACATAATAATTGATATTGGTTCAGGAGTAATTTATCGAGAGGACTTCCCTAAGTGGTTAAGGCCCCATTAATTGCTCTTTCCATTCACATATGCATAGCCTACGTGAGTTGCAGTTGGGATGTGTGTACATGCTTAGATTGATATGCAGGATTCGAAGTTGCATAATAAATCGTAGGCAGTGTCCACCAACCTTTAACTGTCTTCGTGGTGCGATGTATAAGGTGTTGATTTTCGGTGTGAGCATCCTGGGTTCGAATCCACGGACTGCCACATGTGTTTGTAAATTGCATTAATCGATTTTAGGAGTATGGTTGGTTGTTGGAAGGAACATAATAATTGATATTGGTTCAGGAGTAATTTATCGAGAGGACTTCCCTAAGTGGTTAAGGCCCCATTAATTGCTCTTTCCATTCACATATGCATAGCCTACGTGAGTTGCAGTTGGGATGTGTGTACATGCTTAGATTGATATGCAGGATTCGAAGTTGCATAATAAATCGTAGGCAGTGTCCACCAACCTTTAACTGTCTTCGTGGTGCGATGTATAAGGTGTTGAATTTCGGTGTGAGCATCCTGGGTTCGAATCCACGGACTGCCACATGTGTTTGTACATTTCATTAATCGATTTTAGGAGTATGGTTGGTTGTTGGAAGGAACATAATAATTGATATTGGTTCAGGAGTAATTTATCGAGAGGACTTCCCTAAGTGGTTAAGGCCCCATTAATTGCTCTTTCCATTCACATATGCATAGCCTACGTGAGTTGCAGTTGGGATGTGTGTACATGCTTAGATTGATATGCAGGATTCGAAGTTGCATAATAAATCGAAGGCAGTGTCCACCAACCTTTAACTGTCTTCGTGGTGCGATGTATAAGGTGTTGAATTTCGGTGTGAGCATTCTGGGCTCGAATCCACGGACTGCCACATGTGTTTGTACATTTCATTAATCGATTTTAGGAGTATGGTTGGTTGTTGGAAGGAACATAATAATTGATATTGGTTCAGGAGTAATTTATGGAGAGGACTTCCCTAAGTGGTTAAGGCCCCATTAATTGCTCTTTCCATTCACATATGCATAGCCTACGTGAGTTGCAGTTGGGATGTGTGTACATGCTTAGATTGATATGCAGGATTCGAAGTTGCATAATAAATCGTAGGCAGTGTCCACCAACCTTTAACTGTCTTCGTGGTGCGATGTATAAGGTGTTGATTTTCGGTGTGAGCATCCTGGGTTCGAATCCACGGACTGCCACATGTGTTTGTACATTTCATTAATCGATTTTAGGAGTATGGTTGATTGTTGGAAGGAACATAATAATTGATATTGGTTCAGGAGTAATTTATCGAGAGGACTTCCCTAAGTGGTTAAGGCCCCATTAATTGCTCTTTCCATTCACATATGCATAGCCTACGTGAGTTGCAGTTAGGATGTGTGTACATGCTTAGATTGATATGCAGGATTCGAAGTTGCATAACAAATCGTAGGCAGTGTCCACCAACCTTTAACTGTCTTCGTGGTGCGATGTATAAGGTGTTGATTTTCGGTGTGAGCATCCTGGGTTCGAATCCACGGACTGCCACATGTGTTTGTAAATTTCATTAATCGATTTTAGGAGTATGGTTGGTTGTTGGAAGGAACATAATAATTGATATTGGTTCAGGAGTAATTTATCGAGAGGACTTCCCTAAGTGGTTAAGGCCCCATTAATTGCTCTTTCCATTCACATAAGCATAGCCTACGTGAGTTGCAGTTGGGATGTGTGTACATGCTTAGATTGATATGCAGGATTCGAAGTTGCATAATAAATCGTAGGCAGTGTCCACCAACCTTTAACTGTCTTCGTGGTGCGATGTATAAGGTGTTGAATTTCGGTGTGAGCATCCTGGGTTCGAATCCACGGACTTCCACATGTGTTTGTAAATTTCATTAATCGATTTTAGGAGTATGGTTGGTTGTTGGAAGGAACATAATAATTGATATTGGTTCAGGAGTAATTTATCGAGAGGACTTCCCTAAGTGGTTAAGGCCCCATTAATTGCTCTTTCCATTCACATATGCATAGCCTACGTGAGTTGCAGTTGGGATGTGTGTACATGCTTAGATTGATATGCAGGATTTGAAGTTGCATAATAAATCGTAGGCAGTGTCCACCAACCTTTAACTGTCTTCGTGGTGCGATGTATAAGGTGTTGATTTTCGGTGTGAGCATCCTGGGTTCGAATCCACGGACTGCCACATGTGTTTGTAAATTGCATTAATCGATTTTAGGAGTATGGTTGGTTGTTGGAAGGAACATAATAATTGATATTGGTTCAGGAGTAATTTATCGAGAGGACTTCCCTAAGTGGTTAAGGCCCCATTAATTGCAATTTCCATTCACATATGCATAGCCTACGTGAGTTGCAGTTAGGATGTGTGTACATGCTTAGATTGATATGCAGGATCCAAAGTTGCACAATAAATCGTAGGCAGTGTCCACCAACCTTTAACTGTCTTCGTGGTGCGATGTATAAGGTGTTAACTGTCTTCGTGGTGTGATGTATAAGGTGTTGATTTTTGGTGTGAGCATCCTGGGTTCGAATTCACGGACTGCCACATGTGTTTGTAAATTTCATTAATCGATTTTAGGAGTATGGTTGATTGTTGGAAGGAACATAATAATTGATATTGGTTCAGGAGTAATTTATCGAGAGGACTTCCCTAAGTGGTTAAGGCCCCATTAATTGCGCTTTCCATTCACATATGCATAGCCTACGTGAGTTGCAGTTGGGATGTGTGTACATGCTTAGATTGATATGCAGGATTCGAAGTTGCATAATAAATCGTAGGCAGTGTCCACCAACCTTTAACTGTCTTCGTGGTGCGATGTATAAGGTGTTGATTTTCGGTGTGAGCATCCTGGGTTCGAATCCACGGACTGCCACATGTGTTTGTAAATTGCATTAATCGATTTTAGGAGTATGGTTGGTTGTTGGAAGGAACATAATAATTGATATTGGTTCAGGAGTAATTTATCGAGAGGACTTCCCTAAGTGGTTAAGGCCCCATTAATTGCTCTTTCCATTCACATATGCATAGCCTACGTGAGTTGCAGTTGGGATGTGTGTACATGCTTAGATTGATATGCAGGATTCGAAGTTGCATATAAATCGTAGGCAGTGTCCACCAACCTTTAACTGTCTTCGTGGTGCGATGTATAAGGTGTTGATTTTCGGTGTGAGCATCCTGGGTTCGAATCCACGGACAGCCACATGTGTTTGTAAATTTCATTAATCGATTTTAGGAGTATGGTTGGTTGTTGGAAGGAACATAATAATTGATATTGGTTCAGGAGTAATTTATCGAGAGGACTTCCCTAAGTGGTTAAGGCCCCATTAATTGCTCTTTCCATTCACATATGCATAGCCTACGTGAGTTGCAGTTGGGATGTGTGTACATGCTTAGATTGATATGCAGGATTCGAAGTTGCATAATAAATCGTAGGCAGTGTCCACCAACCTTTAACTGTCTTCGTGGTGCGATGTATAAGGTGTTGATTTTCGGTGTGAGCATCCTGGGTTCGAATCCACGGACTGCCACATGTGTTTGTAAATTTCATTAATCGATTTTAGGAGTATGGTTGGTTGTTGGAAGGAACATAATAATTGATATTGGTTCAGGAGTAATTTATCGAGAGGACTTCCCTAAGTGGTTAAGGCCCCATTAATTGCTCTTTCCATTCACATAAGCATAGCCTACGTGAGTTGCAGTTGGGATGTGTGTACATGCTTAGATTGATATGCAGGATTCGAAGTTGCATAATAAATCGTAGGCAGTGTCCACCAACCTTTAACTGTCTTCGTGGTGCGATGTATAAGGTGTTGATTTTCGGTGTGAGCATCCTGGGTTCGAATCCACGGACTTCCACATGTGTTGGTAAATTTCATTAATCGATTTTAGGAGTATGGTTGGTTGTTGGAAGGAACATAATAATTGATATTGGTTCAGGAGTAATTTATCGAGAGGACTTCCCTAAGTGGTTAAGGCCCCATTAATTGCTCTTTCCATTCACATATGCATAGCCTACGTGAGTTGCAGTTGGGATGTGTGTACATGCTTAGATTGATATGCAGGATTTGAAGTTGCATAATAAATCGTAGGCAGTGTCCACCAACCTTTAACTGTCTTCGTGGTGCGATGTATAAGGTGTTGATTTTCGGTGTGAGCATCCTGGGTTCGAATCCACGGACTGCCACATGTGTTTGTAAATTTCATTAATCGATTTTAGGAGTATGGTTGGTTGTTGGAAGGAACATAATAATTGATATTGGTTCAGGAGTAATTTATCGAGAGGACTTCCCTAAGTGGTTAAGGCCCCATTAATTGCATTTTCCATTCACATATGCATAGCCTACGTGAGTTGCAATTGGGATGTGTGTACATGCTTAGATTGATATGCAGGATCCAAAGTTGCACAATAAATCGTAGGCAGTGTCCACCAACCTTTAACTGTCTTCGTGGTGCGATGTATAAGGTGTTAACTGTCTTCGTGGTGCGATGTATAAGGTGTTGATTTTCGGTGTGAGCATCCTGGGTTCGAATCCACGGACTGCCACATGTGTTTGTAAATTTCATTAATCGATTTTAGGAGTATGGTTGATTGTTGGAAGGAACATAATAATTGATATTGGTTCAGGAGTAATTTATCGAGAGGACTTCCCTAAGTGGTTAAGGCCCCATTAATTGCGCTTTCCATTCACATATGCATAGCCTACGTGAGTTGCAGTTGGGATGTGTGTACATGCTTAGATTGATATGCAGGATTCGAAGTTGCATAATAAATCGTAGGCAGTGTCCACCAACCTTTAACTGTCTTCGTGGTGCGATGTATAAGGTGTTGATTTTCGGTGTGAGCATCCTGGGTTCGAATCCACGGACTGCCACATGTGTTTGTAAATTGCATTAATCGATTTTAGGAGTATGGTTGGTTGTTGGAAGGAACATAATAATTGATATTGGTTCAGGAGTAATTTATCGAGAGGACTTCCCTAAGTGGTTAAGGCCCCATTAATTGCTCTTTCCATTCACATATGCATAGCCTACGTGAGTTGCAGTTGGGATGTGTGTACATGCTTAGATTGATATGCAGGATTCGAAGTTGCATATTAAATCGTAGGCAGTGTCCACCAACCTTTAACTGTCTTCGTGGTGCGATGTATAAGGTGTTGAATTTCGGTGTGAGCATCCTGGGTTCGAATCCACGGACAGCCACATGTGTTTGTAAATTTCATTAATCGATTTTAGGAGTATGGTTGGTTGTTGGAAGGAACATAATAATTGATATTGGTTCAGGAGTAATTTATCGAGAGGACTTCCCTAAGTGGTTAAGGCCCCATTAATTGCTCTTTCCATTCACATATGCATAGCCTACGTGAGTTGCAGTTGGGATGTGTGTACATGCTTACATTGATATGCAGGATTCGAAGTTGCATAATAAATCGTAGGCAGTGTCCACCAACCTTTAACTGTCTTCGTGGTGCGATGTATAAGGTGTTGATTTTCGGTGTGAGCATCCTGGGTTCGAATCCACGGACTGCCACATGTGTTTGTACATTTCATTAATCGATTTTAGGAGTATGGTTGGTTGTTGGAAGGAACATAATAATTGATATTGGTTCAGGAGTAATTTATCGAGAGGACTTCCCTAAGTGGTTAAGGCCCCATTAATTGCTCTTTCCATTCACATATGCATAGCCTACGTGAGTTGCAGTTGGGATGTGTGTACATGCTTAGATTGATATGCAGGATTCGAAGTTGCATAATAAATCGTAGGCAGTGTCCACCAACCTTTAACTGTCTTCGTGGTGCGATGTATAAGGTGTTGATTTTCGGTGTGAGCATCCTGGGTTCGAATCCACGGACTGCCACATGTGTTTGTAAATTTCATTAATCGATTTTAGGAGTATAGTTGGTTGTTGGAAGGAACATAATAATTGATATTGCTTCAGGAGTAATTTATCGAGAGGACTTCCCTAAGTGGTTAAGTCCCCATTAATTGCTCTTTCCATTCACTTATGCATAGCCTACGTGAGTTGCAGTTGGGATGTGTGTACATGCTTAGATTGATATGCAGGATTCGAAGTTGCATAATAAATCGTAGGCAGTGTCCACCAACCTTTAACTGTCTTCGTGGTGCGATGTATAAGGTGTTGATTTTTGGTGTGAGCATCCTGGGTTCGAATCCACGGACTGCCACATGTGTTTGTAAATGTCATTAATCGATTTTAGGAGTATGGTTGGTTGTTGGAAGGAACATAATAATTGATATTGGTTCAGGAGTAATTTATCGAGAGGACTTCCCTAAGTGGTTAAGGCCCCATTATTTGCTCTTTCCATTCACATATGCATAGCCTACGTGAGTTGCAGTTGGGATGTGTGTACATGCTTAGATTGATATGCAGGATTCGAAGTTGCATAATAAATCGTAGGCAGTGTCCACCAACCTTTAACTGTCTTCGTGGTGCGATGTATAAGGTGTTGATTTTTGGTGTGAGCATCCTGGGTTCGAATCCACGGACTGCCACATGTGTTTGTAAATTTCATTAATCGGAGTATGGTTGGTTGTTGGAAGGAACATAATAATTGCATGGTGTTGTTGTTGTCAATGCTGTTAAATTTAGCTACATTTCCGCTACATTAGCTGAATTTGATTTAGTGGCAAGTTCTGTCTATAATATCAAGAATTCTAGCGGTATTCGGACCATTTTGAATAATAATAATTTGGAGTAAAGGGTATTTATTTTTCTAACCATGTTGTATCGCTAGATACAATCTAGCACTATTTTATTTCTTGGTAACTCTGATGACAATTTAATTCTACCAATCAGATAAAAGGTAATGTCTCCACCTCAATGATATAGTCATGAAGTCCAATATAACGATAACGGGTTATACTCTGTAGGATATCATACATATCCTTCACAAGTCATGTCCCAATTATAAGAGATACCCAACCTTCCCAGAATGTGACCCCTTCGCAAAGATGTGGTTGAGTATCAACCGAAATGAGTCAAATATGGAGATGCGGAATAAGGTGATACTCATGACGGCCTTTGTGGTGAAATATATGTGGTGCATGGATCAACGCAAAACTGTCAACCATCATCTACTGAAGCGAGCGGTTTCCGAGAACATGTTGGAGAGTCACCTGTTGGATGTCATCTCCCCACCGGATCCCGACCGGGTTGAAATAGGGAGGAATATTCATTTTCATGGATGGCGGGAGGATGGATGGGAGATTTAATATTTGTGTTGTGGGATTTCTTTGAGATACATCGGCACTATACCGCCACCTTCCAACACCGTTCTCGCGTCAGGGACAATTTTATCCAAGCTAAACATATATTTATAGACCAAAATGAGCAAATGGATCGGGTTATCGAACTACACGACCTCTCCATGTATTCGATAGATATAGGGTATACTTTACATCATTATCACGTCTCATCAACCATAAGTAATTTAAGCCGAGACATTTGGTTTGAGGCGTACCAATTACACGTGAGTTTGGAACATCATCATATCGAGTTTTGGCAATGTAGAAATGTGAATGAAATACTGCAGAATTGGTATCAAAGGTATGGGCTGGATGATATGGTAGAGGCCTCACGATACCCATTCTACAATAATATTAAAACATTAGTATCGGAGGGCCTCTCTTTCATTATTCCGGAGCCACAGAGGGAGCCATGGGGTAAAAAAGAATGATTGGAAAGGTCCCACGATACCCATTCTATAATAATGTTAAAAATAATGTAAAAAAAATTAGTATCGCAGGTCTTCTCTTTCACTATTCCGATGCGAAGGAGGGGGCCAATGAAAACGATTTTTCTAAACGAAAGATATTTCGCATGGCGGGCCTTGTTGGAACACCGTAGAGACGTTAAAATAAAAACGGGGCTCACCATTCCTATCTGTATCTCACAAGGATTTACAGATAATCTTTTGGATAGTGAAAAGGATTTGATATCCGTGTTATATACATTTGGATAACGATTTTTTTTGTTTCGTTAAAGGGTATAATTATATAAAGGGCGATCACCAACCCCCAATGAGATAGTCATGGCCTCCTCATTGGGTTCTTCTTCTCTGGAGGACATTATACGTATCCTTCGTTCGTCGTGTCCCAAATATAATCACCCCATCTTCGTAAAGACATTGTCGAGTATCAACCGTGAGTTAGCTATGGAGAATCGGGATAAGGTGATACTCCTGAAAGCCTTCGTGGTGAAACGTATGTGGTCCACGGATCTACGCGAAGCCGTCAACCGTCATCTGCTGGAGCGGGCGGTTTCCGAGAACATGTTGGAGAGTAAGCTGTTGAATGTCGTCTCCCCACCGGAACCCGACCGAGAGCTGGCTCATATAAGAGGAGCAACCATGGAAGAATTGGTGTTGATGTTGTGGGATTTCTTCGAGATACACCGACACTACACCACCGTCTTCCAACACCGTTCTCGCGTTAGCGACAATTTTCGCAGAACTATCCGCCACTGTATAGACTTGAACAGATACCTGGGGACGGTTATCAACCTACACGACCTATCCATGTATTCAATGGACCAATCTATAGGGTATACTCTACACCATTTTCACGTCTCATTAACCATAAGTAAGTTAAGCCAAGATATTTGGAAAGAGGCGTACCAATTACACGTGCTTCAGATTTGTTGTTTCTTCTTCGGATAGGGTTTGGTGGTTAGCGGTTTCTTCGGGTGGGGATTGGTGGTGGGTAGAGTACTGCGGATTTGTTGTTTCTTCTTCAGACCGGTTCAACAATAATTCACAACGAATATCCCCTTCCATGTCCCGAAGTATAGCCTCTATGAATGGCTCCAGTCTAAAGAAGGGCAGGCCAGTCTGTGCCAATTTAGTTTTGAGGGCCTCGCGAACCTTCGGTTCTGGGAATTCCATTGTCACCACAGCCTTCACCATATCCAGCTCCATTAATGAGTCCAATTCCTGTTCGGTTATAGGCGGAGGTGGTGCGGTGGTGGTGGCGGTGGTGGATGATGGCACATCTGATCAATAAATGCCTTACCCTTTTTCAATAGGACAAAGTTACAGTAGGGATACCGACGAGCATGTTCATTCCAAGGAATATTATTGGTCTCCCAGTTTCGCAGACCGTTACCACAATGGAAACATCTCACGTGATCACTCAAACCACAGTAAAAGAAGCCGGCCTCGGATAATTCCGCAGGATTCGGTTTCACACATTCTGGCCATCTAATATAGCTATCGAGACGATTTTCATACGTGACATATTCGGGTCGTTTGGGATCACTATGTTTCGGGAGACCCATTGCCTCGAGTTGGTCGAGGGGGGGGCAATTTCTCTCCGAGTATGATCCGGGCATATGACGATGTCCAGATCCGCAGACATCCTCGAGTTGGTCGAGGGGGGGGGCAATTTCTCTCCGAGTATGATCCGGGCATATGACGATGTCCAGATCCGCAGATATCCTCGGAAGGAATACTGATGGCCTTGGATTTCTTCCGAGGATATAGTCGGGTGATGATGTGACCCTGCTCGAGTGGAATTTTCCCCACTGGCTGTCCCTTCACAAATGGACAGCGGGGGAAGTGACGTTGATGTTCGCTTCGTGGTATATCGGTCGGCTCTCAGGCACCAACAATCCCCCTACAAAACACACAGGCGCAGTGATCCGAGTTCGCAAATAATAAAATCCATCGCGGGCAAGGTCGATGGGGCTCAACCATAATCTTGGCCAGTCGATGAACGTTTCCAGTCGTTCCTTTTCAAATCTCAGACAATCATATCCCAAAAATATCTGGGAGAGTCGCGTGATTTCGGCCATCTCCTTGAATCCTGAAATAGAAATAATGAATTATTTTTACAGTCTTGGTGGGTCATATTGGGAGAATCTCTCCGAAAAGGAGACTTATTTCATCCTAAGGATAATTATACAAATATTTTCATTTTTTCCGCAGATTCGAGAAAAAAGATTCCCAACCTTTTTTCTGTCATTTCCCCCTCCAACCAGTTCAACCATCCAGATTTCTCCCTTCACCCTTCATGGTCCTAATTGACCCCAGTAGAAAGGAAAAAAAATATTAAAAAATAACTTCTAGTAATAAACACACATATAACATAAAAAACATAATTTACTGACGAGTACCGGTAGTCACACATTCAAGTTAAACACAAGTACTTTAATAAAATATCTCTTGAGTACTAACAATCTCAACCATATCATAAAAATAGATTAATGAATTTTGACATTATATTCTCAAGTTAAGAAACTCACTATTAAAATAATAATATTATTGACATACCTTATACTTATACAGAAAATAAGTTTGAGGCACTGAATCAATATACGTATATGTCAGATGCTCCCGGCTGGCTAACTGACTACACGTATTGCTGTGAGCCTGTGAGAGTACCTCTGTACCCCTGTACCCCCACCCTCCCCTCAGAGCTGATGTTTGAACGTGAACCGAACCTGGTAGATATGGCGCCGCCCATCTATAACAGGCATACTCTCTCTCTCTCTCTCTCTCTCTCTCTCTCTCTCTCTCTCTCTCTCTTTTGTACGCTAAAGGCTATTATAAAGTTTCCTAATAGGTTCAAAATTGCGTCAAGAATGTGAGAGGGCTAACTAATTTTTAAGATAATTGGGGTAGTAGTAATACAGAGTGTAATATATATATTTTTTTATTGATTTCTAATCCTCCTCATCATGATAGTCATCATCGTCATCATCATTATCATCATCATCATCATCATCATCATCATCGTCATCATCAATAAAATTAATAAACTCATCAACATTCTTTTGGTCTACCAATTTCTCTTCAACACATTTTTCTACAAAATCAATATTTTCCTCAGTCTTAGATGTATTATTATCAGGTAATATAATTTCTACTTCACCCTTTTCTCCCTCACCTATATAGCATTTAACATTATTTTTTCCTTTTTGATATGCTTTATTTCGATTTTTGAAACTTATATTGATTTGTTTTCCTCTGATCTAACATCTTTTTCAAGGGGTCAATATTATTAGGCTTGAATAATATTGCGGTGCGGGGAAGGAAGGAGGGTGGGGGTGGGGGATGGGGGGGGGGGAGTTAACCAACAACGAGCCCACCTACCACCCTACCCACCCTAACACCCCGCCTCCCCCTAACCAATTCAGATTCGATATGATCATATATAGAGAAGATACGCGCCTTTCTTCCCCCTTTCGGGGTTTTATCAATTATAGCCTCCCTTTCGGTCGTCATTAGAGGAATGCGATGCTGAAAGTCAATTTCGATATCCAATCAGTTCATATCAGTTCTATTCACATAAAATCCTGTCACTCGAAAATTTTCGGTACTATCGAGGAGATATTTTTTCATAAAATTGGGAATGGTGATACAGAATTCCCTCGATTCATTGTCGATAGGTTGATTGTCCTTCCGATAATGAAAACCGGGAACTCGCAATTTTGTTATTAGTGAGTAAATTGAGACACCGATCAAATATAAACCAATTTGTTCTTGATTTTCACGCCTATATAAAGGACACACCACATATAAAACCATATCATCGTCATTTAACACAGGAAGACGGATAAACTCGAATTTTGAGTATAAAAGGGAGTCGTTGGTGTTGGCGATAGGTATAGTCATATTGTTTCCTAACCTAAATTCGCTATTAGAATATTGATTCTTTGCAGCCTTTAGGTTCTCCAGACGTTTCTCCAAGTTCGTTAGCGTCTTATTCTCGGTGGATTGAGATAACTTGCCACGTATTCTTGCTATGTCTTTCTCCAATTGTATTACCTGAGTCTTCCATTTTTCCGAATAGCCTTGAAATGTTATATGGCTACGGCCCAAATAATGAATATTCTTGTCAATTTTCTCCACCTTGACGAGGTCCGATGTTGAGGATGAATCGAGATAAACTTTGGGATACTTACCTTACCCACACTATCATAGTGTGGCTATCATAGTGTGGCTATCATAGTGTGCCTTGCTGGTATTATATAGGATGCCTTTGTCATTTAACCACACCTGTAAATTAAAAGCGATATTACGATGTTTAATCGTATGGCTATTTTTTTTCTTTGAACGATTATCGTTATTGGCTTGATCAAACTCATCCTTAATAATTTTGCGGTTGTGTGGGATATTCTCTCGCTTGGTTATATTCAGGTCTTCGATAGATGCATTTTCCACGTGTAGGGCATAATACCCCTTCTCGCCCAAATCAGAGGGAAATCCAACATTGAAGGGGTTCATAAAATATGAATTGCTTAATATATCGTCATCATAGTTGGAATCCCTGTTGGATATATTGACGGTTATCGAAAGGCACGTGTCATCGACACCGTCAATATTATGGTTGGTGGAAGAAATCTTAACCCTCGGGTCGTCATAATTGAGCACCACTACGGGCGTCAGATTTCTCCCACCCTCGCTGATATATTTATTCCAGTTATCTTGTACACTCAACTTTTGATTATAGTCATACCAGTTACTAATATGGATGATCTTACTTTGTCGATTATATGATTCACAGTCATACACGTCTCCCTTACTTGGACCATATGGTATATTTGTTTGCACACACAAATCAATCCCAAACAACTTGAGATAAATTATGAACTCGTATTCTGTAGAATGGGATCGTCTTCATCATAATTATCATTTGCATCTACCCTGCTCTTCATATTACCACCACCGGTAAACATCTACCCTGCTCTTCATATTACCACCACCGGTAAACCGAAAAGCTTGAAGAGGTTCGCAATTGGACGATATATATATTTTTTCTACAAACATAAATGTGAAACTCTTGTTATCGGCAGAAGCAATGTGAATAATGCTCCTGTTTTCATTTTGCAGTAAGCATTCTATTTCATTGGGCGAAAATAGTTTTGTTTTATGTATACTTTCCGATCTGTCCAATCTTTGACAATATCCCAATTTATTTCGATAACATAGTTCAAATTCTTCTGTGGGAAAATCCATTTTTCCTTTAGTGTATCTGAGGGCTAGTTATCAAATAATATCTTTACCGTGGGAATGTTCAGCATCCACAAATAAATTAAATTTTGTATCCTCAGAAAAAAATTGATTACATATTTCATCAAAGCTTTTGTTTAGCTCCATTTGGTTGGCTGATAGTGGTATGGTATTAATAGTTAGAAGGATTACAAATATAACTACCGAACCCTATGTCGGCGGGTCCTATTTATCCACTAACCCCTCAGATTTTTCATTAGAAAAAATTGTAAATATAAAAACTAATAATGATTGATGTTGTACCATTAAACATATTTATGATGACATAATTCAAGAGGATATCCCCACACTGGTCACTGGTCACATTATTGAAATATATAATGACCTGGCAAGAGATAGAATTGATATATCCCAAACCCTATCAAACAATCTCGACAAATCCATAGGCAATGAAATAATTAGTAAAATTTTCCTATTTTATGGAAAAGGACAATTAAACACGCCAACCGCATTGAGTTTTATATCTTTACCAGAAGATGTTCCGTGTCGGGCCCACATCAAATTGAACTCAATTATACATAAATTCACCAACATTACCGATTCTCTCCCTCGCGTTGCCAAATCGGTAGAACGAGTGGATAGTATCAAATCTGCCATTAAAAAGATGAACGCCGGAGGAATAGATGAGGTGTTTATGAAACGGACAATTCTTAAAATAGATTCTAAAGTGTTAACATCGAAATTGGATAATATTAACGATCTAATTTCAAAATGAAAAATAATCAAATAAAGCTCTCTGAATATCTGCAGACATTAGGGGGTAGCGTCGATATAAGACACGTGGATAGAATTGACACCTTTTATCGAAATAAGGCCTCCAGGCTGTTTCCCGAAGCTAATGATTTTGAGGTAAGAAAACTGACAGATAAAGTCATGAATAAAACTAACCCCGGGGATGTGTTAACGGCCGATGCATTAAAAAACAGTAAAAATTATCCCACCGACACTCCTTCCATAAATAAGGTACTTGCCTCGAATAAATCCATACAGGATATCGAGAAGGCAATCGTTAAGGTAGGTTCACACATAGGCGAGTCGGAGCGCAACTCCAACGCGAGTGATGATTTTTTTGCACTCGCCAATGATTATCCCAAATTCGCCGACACTCGCCGACACTCGCACAGACTCGCGTGGACTCGCGGTGGACCGCGTAGACTCGCGAACGCGGCCAAAATTTTTGTGCAGACACAAAAATTGGAGAGTCAAGTGCGAGTAGGACGCCAACTCGCATAGAGTCGCGTAGACTCGCGTAAACTCGCGTAGACTCGCGTAGACTCCTGTAGACTCGTGTGACACTCATGTAGACTCGCGTGACAGTCACGTTGTACTATTTAGAAATTTGATGATCGCGAGTCTACATGAGTGTCACGCGAGTCTACATGAGTGTCACGCGAGTCTACATGAGTGTCACACGAGTCTGTTTATATTATCAACAAAAATCGTAGCAGCGAAACGACTGCACCTATGGCGTTGGGTTCGGGCTCCATCAACGGCGATTTGCGGCGAGTGTGACTCGCGTTGGCCTCACGCTCCGACTCGCCTATGTGTGAACCTACCTTTGAGAAAATTAATAGGAAAAAAACTTTAAAAAAAATAAGCACAAAATTCTTCAAATACACTATTGTGGGCGGCCTCACGGTAGGGTTTTTTAAGATAATTGTACAGCCTTGGCTATTGGATTCGGCGGGATGTCATATAAATTACTGCGATGACTCCATGGTGACCAAAAGACGCAGTCGTAAAATATTGGAATATTCATGTGCCAATAAACAAACTTCCTCATTTGCTCAGGTTTCACTACACCCATTTCACAATGAAATTGTGGAATGGGAAAAACATCATGACGAGGGAGACTATATAATAGACTACAATGGTCAGAATACTGAGACAATGGGTTTCACCCATTGTTCAGTCATGGATGTAAATACGTACAGTCCTTGTGGTGGATGGGGCACTACACAACCCGGATTCCCATTAACCACCCGATTTAATATGGAGAATATAGAAGAAGGAAGTATTTCCTGCGACGATGCCCCAAACATCTTTGAAGCAGTTACCGATATCGCTTTATCTGCTGGTGTAGATATATTAGACGTGGGATTAGATGTGGCCGGTAACACGATAAAAAAAAAAAAAAAATCCATGTGTAGTCATTATATTAATATTGGCCATATGCGTATTCACCCCTACAATCCTCAACAAGTTTCTCCCAATGGGTCACCGAAAACCTACCCCTACCACTACGGCCTCACCCAGTAGCCGAATTCCAGATACTGGTCACGTAGCTGCAGGCTCTTCACATCCAATCTCCTAATCCCCGCCATGTGCGCTCGCTCGACCCTCCACCTCAAAGATTTTTCAATTCCGTCTATACTTTTTATACATTTATAATTCTCGTGTGTATATGTTTTCATTAGTATGATATACGCGGTACTATCGCCAATGGTAACAGCGACGCCGAATAATTGTTCGGTATCCACATTCGGAGGTTTAGTGAAAAAGCATGCACTACAGTGTTTCACCATAAAGTTTGTGATAATGGTATGATTTATTTTCTTATTTGGCAAGTATGTCTCTACCAGACTGGCTTTGGGCATACATTTCTAATTGAACATATTCATCGCATTCGGTCGGGGATCCAAGAAATAGGTTCAATTATATTGATGAAGGTTCAAAGGAGGAGAAGACCCGTGTCTTCAAAGGAAAATTCAAACTCGTCAATAATTATCGTTCTTTTATGAAAAACAATCCTTCAATCCACCACAGGTAAAATCAGTTATAACAGAGTTGAGGATAAATGCTTCGGAAAAAATAAAGCAAGATAATTTAAATGAATTCGATAAATTAGTAAAAGCCTCCGAAATATTTCGGTATGATATGTTAAATATAGATTATAATATTATTATAAGTAATTCTAAACGTCTTATAATTACTAAACATAAACCGGAATTTTATTCTTTAAGTTATACAGATGAGGAGGAAACACTTGCGAATACAAACGAAATGGACTTTCAACGGGATACCTCCAAGAGAAAAAACGAAGACCCTTTTTCCATTTACAACAAAAAGGGGAAGATATAAGATCCCACCCTCTCCCCCTCAGTACCAGCGGCGCCGGGTGAGATCGACTCTGGAACATTTAAGATAGAGAATGTACCAGCCAGTGGAGTGGCGCCAGGTGAGATCTACTCTGGAACAGTTAAGATAGAGAATGTTCCAGCCAGTGGAGCGGCGCCGGGTGAGATCTACTCGGGAACAGTTAAGATAGAGAATGTACCAGCCAGTGGAGCGGCGCCGGGTGAGATCTACTCTGGAACAGTTAAGATAGAGAATGTACCAGCCAGTGGAGCGGCGCCAGGTGAGATCTACTCTGGAACAGTTAAGATAGAGAATGTACCAGCCAGTGGAGCGGCGCCGGGTGAGATCTACTCTGGAACAGTTAAGATAGAGAATGTACCAGCCAGTGGAGTGGCGCCGGGTGAGATCTACTCTGGAACAGTTAAGATAGAGAATGTACCAGCCAGTGGAGCGGCGCCGGGTGAGATCTACTCTGGAACAGTTAAGATAGAGAACGTACCAGCCAGTGGAGCGGCGCCGGGTGAGATCTACTCTGGAACAGTTAAGATAGAGAATGTACCAGCCAGTGGAGCGGCGCCGGGTGAGATCGACTCTGGAACAGGTAAGATAGAGAATGTACCAGCCAGAGAGGCGGCAGCCAGGGGGGGAGCTATACCAAAACAATATAGAATTTACGATAAAAAGGGTGAGATCAAAGATTGCGATACAACTTACCCCGTAGAGGAAAATATGACAATGGAGGAGTCTCCCCGTTTGTCAACGACTCCCACCAAAGAGGTGGTAACCAATAAGACGGAAAGAGGAGCTAGACCAAAACGGGTGAGGGGGACTAACCCGAAATTATTGCCAAAGAATAAAACATCCTCTCCTGAAGGAATAAAACAAGAGCCCATTAGTGGCCCTGAACTCAAATTTGAAACGACAGATCTGAGTGATACTATATCCCTCAATACCCTATATTATTTTCAGTTTATATATGATTATTAATCGGAAATATACGATAGTTATCACGAGGAATTTAAATATTTATACAAAATATGGAGGGAGAAAAACCTTTTGACTTTGAACAAATATATCAATTTCTTCTTCATCTTCAAACTGAAAATTAACATTTATATAAAACTGGTCTATTAATACTTTTTCAATTTTTATAGCATATTTTTTTAAAGAATCCCTATTTGTATTTAAAGGAATATATATATTTTTTCCCCCTATCCAGATTACAAGAATTGTCGGATATGTTTCCTCCCAGTTATGATGATAATAACCCCAATATGCAGGAGGACCTACAACTACAAATACATAGCATATTAATAGACAAAACTAGTATTATAAAACAACCCGCGGTAACTAAACAAGATGATTTACAAAAATGGTTTCAGAGTAAAGATTTTACAGAAAATATCAATCCTATTACGAGAACGTTGTCATATTAATTATAGTGAGGTACCAGTTAAAAACAAGAAAAGTCCTACGAAAAAACAAAGCAGACCGAAAAAGGTAAAGTCACCAGCGGCGACTCAGATATGGTCCAGAAAAGGACAAAACTATAAAAAAACAAAAAAATTGTATTTACAAAGCGTTTTATTTCTTTTATATATAAACATTATATAGATTTTCATAAACTAATTCTTCCATATTTAGAAAATATGATGATGGTGTATCGGATGATGATAATACTACCACCACCCCTGTTTTAATTACTACCACTACTACTACTACTACTACTACTATACCTAGTGAATCGACCACCCCTGTCTCAACCGACGAAGTTGGATTCAATACCAATACGACACCCGATGTTGGATAGGATATTATTACTAATATATCAATCACCGCTGTCTCAACCGAAAAAGGGGGATCGGATATTGACTCTGTAATATTGGACGACGCTGCCACAATAGAAACCGCGGTGGTGGTCCCGACCCTCACCGACACCACCACCAAAGAAGGTGGATCGGTATCTATTACCGATAATGATGATACTCTTGTTGAAAGTGAATTGGATACTGTCACTGCTCGTACTTGTACCCCCACCACCATAGATCCCGATGATATTTTGGATAATATTGGGTCCAACGTACTTGTATTACCAATACCCAATGTTCGTATAAGGTTTTTTGCACATGATTTTCGGTGTGAGCATCCTGGGTTCGACTCCACGGACTGCCACATGTGTTTGTAAATTTCATTAATCGATTTTAGGAGTATGGTTGGTTGTTGGAAGGAACATAATAATTGATATTGGTTCAGGAGTAATTTATCGAGAGGACTTCCCTAAGTGGTTAAGGCCCCATTAATTGCTCTTTCCATTCACATATGCATAGCCTACGTGAGTTGCAGTTGGGATGTGTGTACATGCTTAGATTGATATGCAGGATTCGAAGTTGCATAATAAATCGTAGGCAGTGTCCACCAACCTTTAACTGTCTTCGTGGTGCGATGTATAAGGTGTTGATTTTCGGTGTGAGCATCCTGGGTTCAAGTCCACGGACTGCCACATGTGTTTGTAAATTTCATTAATCGATTTTAGGAGTATGGTTGGTTGTTGGAAGGAACATAATAATACAATAATAGTCAGACCATACATAGTTACGTATTTAGTATATTACGTAAGACAGTAACGTATTTGACACATATATATATATATATATATATATATATATATATATATATATATATATATATATATTCTGACATACGGAGCCCTGTATGTTAATTTAAGAGTTAGAATTAGAGTTGAAGGAGGTTCAAACTACCCAAACGGCGAAGCAAACTAGCGAGCGAACTAGCGAGTGGGGAAACCAGCTCGCCGCATACCAGCACACAAGCCTTCACACCTGCGTGCGTCATAGGGGACCCTGCAAACTACCCAATGCTATGACGTATGATCGACGCCAGGAGCTGTGAATGGGCCAGGCACCTGTTATGCAACTCGAGGAGCTGTGATTGGAGCGGGCACCACCCCCCGCCTCCTGATTCGTTCCTACACCATCATTGTTTAGTATATAAGACCCGAGTTGTGGGCATTCAAATCAGTCTCATTTGGAGTTGGGGAAGGTGAACTTGCAGCTGGAGGAAGACAGGGTGAAGTATTATAATGGGAGTGTGACTGTCAGTCAGATTATAAATGTGTGTTAAGTGTGTTCGGTGTAAACACTTACGTTATGTTGGTTAGTGAGATATGTGATTGGGAATTAACGTTAACCCTACTATTTATGTACTTAACTATTTGATTGGGAATTAACGTTTAACGCTACTATTTATGTACTTAACTATTTGATTGGGAATTAACGTTTAACGCTACTATTATGTGTTTAACTATTTGATTGCGAATTGACGTTAACGCTACTATTATGTACTTAACTATTTTAGTTGACTAACTTGTGGACTAAAGCAACTCTTTAAGTAATTGGGTTATGATGAAAGTAATACTATTGTTTTATATTAATACTTACGAGTTCTTTCATTTTCTTTGAATTAAGCTTGCATTGCTTAACGGTGCTTAGTACGGTGATGCTATTGTCTCATATTAGTAATATCGCTTTAGACTAACATGGCTGTGTTAATATTACTTCTAGTGATTTCCTAAGCTGAAGAAAATTCTTTTAGCTTCAAAACATTATTTTGCTTTTCATATTATTTGAGTGAGACCTGAATCGAATCTATGAAGCGATCCTGTAACTTTATTTACTCATAATCAAACCTCAATGTTACGTGGTTAAGAAATACATTTAACTAATTATTAAATATATATCTAACTTTTTATGTGACTTTGATATTAATCCTGATAATAATAATAATATAATACTGTTAACGTAAGACAAGAACCAAGAATAATTACATTAAATATAAATAAAAGGACATATAAGAAAACTATCTATTTCATTTCAAAAAGGGTAAGAGACAGAAATATTCTTACTTTAATATTTATCTTTCAAGACTTTTTATAGAATTAATAGTCCTTCTTTAGATATACTTCTTCGGCTCATAACCATAGCCTACTAAGCTCCGGTTAAATAATAATTCTTTATAAATACTACATGACTTTAATTAGTTTCAGTATTTTTCATAATTAAAGAGTATCAGTCAATAAAGGATACCAAGTCCTAAGATCCAAAAGGAAAGGAAGGAACAACAGGAAATTGTATTAGATTTTACTTTTGTTTTGCCTTCAGCTGACTGATACCTTAATATATATCTCTGTGCTATCTAGATTCATCAAGTTAACCACTTGAGGATCAAGATACGTAACAATATATATATATATAATTTATATATATATATATATAGGGATGGTAATTGGTAATGTGATACTGTCATTAAATGTAAATGTAATATGCTGATGTCGTCTGTACATAATTGAATTGAGATTAACAACATTAGTAAGTTAGAAATTATAAACATTTTACAACAACATCTCGTGCAAATGCATTATTTGTAAATAATATTGTAAGGAATTCCCAATATCAAACGTATTATATTACGTATTCTGGCCATACCCATAAGGTTGTCATTAACTTTATAAGATTAAATATTTAAACTTTTTATAGATATGTCTGTCGCACGTACCTGCATGGTCATTACGAACATAGTTATATTACCAACATTAAACATTGCCAAATAACGTTCTCTGCACATACAGTAATAGTCCGACAATACGTAGTTTCGTGTTTACTATATTATTTAATATATTTACATATTTGACACGTATAAATATGGCCATTGATAACGTCATACTGTTATTTAATGTAAACGTATTATGATGACGTCGTCTGTACATACCAACATTGTGATTAACACCATCAGTAAGTTACAAATAATAATCATTTTACAACAACATCTTGTGCACATACAATATTTGTGAATAATAACGTCATAAAATTCCCAACATAAAATGTATTATAAATCGCATTCTAGACATACCCAAAATGGTCGTCATTAACTTTGTAAGATATATAATGAACACGTTTTGTGGAAGTCTTTCACACATACTTGCATGGCCATTACGAACTGTAACACCAATATCAAACGTTGCAGTATAAGGTTTTTTGCACATACAGTTATAGTCAGAAAATACGTAGTTTCGTATTGAACATATTACGTAAGACGGTAACGTATTTGGAACACATAGGGATGGTCATTCATAACGTCATAGTATTATTTAATGTAAACGTAATATGCTGACCTCGTCTATACCTACCTCAATTGTGATTAACAATGTTACAAAAATAAATGTTTTACAACAACATCTCGTACACATACAATTTGTTAATAAGAACGTAATAATATTCCTAACATATTAACGGTGCTTAGTACGGTGATGCTATTGTCTCATATTAGTAATATCGCCTTAGACTAACATGGCTGTGTTAATATTACTTCTAGTGATTTCCTAAGCTGAAGAACATTATTTTAGCTTCAAAATATTATTTTGCTTTTCATATTATTTGAGTGAGACCTGAATCGAATCTATGAAGCGATCCTGTAACTTTATTTGTTGAGAGGAACATAATAATTGATATTGGTTCAGGGGTAATTTATCGAGAGGACTTCCCTAGTGGACTTCCCTAGTGGACTTCCCTAGACTTCCCTAGTGGTTAAGGCCCCATTAATTGCTCTTTCCATTCACATATGCATAGCCTACGTGAGTTGCAGTTGGGATGTGTGTACATCCTTAGATTGATATGCAGGATTCGAAGTTGCATAATCAATCGTAGGTAGTGTCCACCATTCTTTAACTGTCTTCGTGGTGCGATGCATAAGGTGTTGATTTTCGGTGTGAGCATCCTGGATTCGAATCCACGGACTGCCACATGTGTTTGTAAATTTCATTAATCGATATTAGGAGTATAGTTGGTTGTTGGAAGGAACATAATAATTGATATTGGTTCAGGGGTAATTTATCGAGAGGACTTCCCTTGCGCCATTCCCTTGCCCCATTAATTGCTCTTTCCATTCACATATGCATAGCCTACGTGAGTTGCAGTTGGGATGTGTGTACATGCTTAGATTGATATGCAGGATTCGAAGTTGCATAATAAATCGTAGGTAGTGTCCACCATTCTTTAACTGTCTTCGTGGTGCGATGCATAAGGTGTTGATTTTCGGTGTGAGCATCCTGGATTCGAATCCACGGACTGCCACATGTGTTTGTAAATTTCATTAATCGATTTTAGGAGTATAGTTGGTTATTGGAAGGAACATAATAATTGATATTGGTTCAGGGGTAATTTATCGAGAGGACTTCCCTAGTGGTTAAGGCCCCATTAATTGCTCTTTCCATTCACATATGCATAGCCTACGTGAGTTGCAGTTGGGATGTGTGTACATGCTTAGATTGATATGCAGGATTCGAAGTTGCATAATAACTCGTAGGCAGTGTCCACCATTCTTTAACTGTCTTCGTGGTGCGATGCATAAGGTGTTGATTTTCGGTGTGAGCATCCTGGATTCGAATCCACGGACTGCCACATGTGTTTGTAAATTTCATTAATCGATTTTAGGAGTATATTTGGTTGTTGGAAGGAACATAATAATCAAACGTATTCTTATACGTATTCTAGAAATCCCCAAATGGTCGTCATTAACTTTGTAGGATAAACATTTTGAACGTCTTTGGGGAATGTCTTTCGCACGTACCTGCATGGTCATTACGAACGTGGTTGTATTACCAATATCAAAGGATACACTCTAACGTTTTCTGCACATACAGTAGTAGTCGCAAATAATATGGCTATGTTTTAATATATTACGTAAGACAGTAACCTATTTGACACACAAAAGGATGGTCATTGATAACGTCATAGTTTTGTAATGTAAACATAATATACTGACGACGTCTGTACATACCTTAATTGTGAATAGCAACATCAGTAAGTTACAAATGAATATGTATGTATGTATATGTTTATACTCAGGCACATACCCCATCGCAGGGTGGGGGTGGGGGGGGGGGGAGACAGAGCACTAACATACACCCTTAAAGTACCAATTCTTAGGGTCCGAGATCACTTTCATGTTCCCTCGCCTCTTTCTCTGACTCGTTGAGTTAGAGAATTTTACAAGGGGATGAAGATTTCTAGTCTCCTGCTGTCTAGGCAGCTACAAATTGGACCACAAATAGCCATGCAATGGCAAATCTCGATAGTACACACCGCCACCCGCCTCGCCACCGTTCGCTCTCATTTCCCATGGAGCACACACGACCCTCTGACTCGCGCTCAGCTGATTCGCCCAACCATATTACGGGCGGTGTTAGCAGTCGTGGAAGGACCAGGAAGCCCTCCTTCTTATGCACCTGCAACAGTAGTTCAGAAGAGGAGAGTGCAGTAAGAGCACGAAAAACACGTGCTGGAGGGGGCAAGACACGTGCAACAGGCACGACACATGCCAAAAGGTCGTTGGCCTCTGCCTCCTCATTCTCCACCCCTTCCAGCACCACCACGTGGAACGCGCACGATGCTCACCAGGAGCAACTGGCCATCCTTGGAATGCAGGATCAGCGGGCGCAGCTGGGAGGAAAGGAAAGGATCACGCCTATCAGTATACGCTGAATAATGTGACACCTCCCACCTCGACTACTACCACCAACCACGCCCGTCCCTGCACCACCGCACACCATGGCACTGACGCCCACGCCCTTGCTTCTGGCCCATCTCCTCACATCAAGAAAACATTGACACCGTCAAAGTTTGATGCCCTCCTCTTCCCTCCTGACGGGTCTGACGATGACAACGCAGTAGCCTCAAGGGAATTCCCCGATGCTAGGAACTTTGGTTGGGGCGGTGAAAGTGGGAAAGAGTGTGATCATGGCCACCAATTCAGGGAGGAAGATGAGGAGGAGTAGGACTTGTTGGAGCATCGTGACCACGACAGCGAGCTGTCTGACATCGGCGCAGACGCTGATGTTGATGAAGGAGCTGATCTCATTCGTATCTTATTCATTTATCTGGTCCGAAGGATATGATTTCATACCAGATTTACACCAGTTTGATGCAAATCAATCTTGGTCAACTACAGATTAGCTCTGAAAAGACAAGGCAAATGAAAGTGATTTCTGCGCATTTTTTGACCTAGAGATGACGACACATCCTGTTTCCCAAACCAATGGATACTATATATCACTGGGTGAAGGAAAGAATTGATGTAATCTCACCGAGGGCAAGAATTCACGCCTGCAGTGATATGACTGTAACGAAATTCCTGGTGTTCTTTGCAGATGTTGCTTATCATGCCTCTTTGCCAGAAGCATGTGACGCACTCATCAACACCCCAATTTTCCAGAAATACATGACTCATGAAGGATTTTTTTGGCTGCTGCGCTTTTTGTACTTTGCAGACAACGAAAATCCAAACACAGATGATCGAATCTGGAAAGTCCGGCATCTGTTCAACATGTTATTGCAAAGGTTCAAGAAGTATTTCTACTCCTTTCACAACCTGATGATTGATGAGTGCTCTTTAAAGGGCGCCTGCTGTTCAAAGAGTCATACCCTTGAAGAGGCACAGGTTTGGAATCAAGCTGTTTGTATTGTGTGAATGCGAGACAGGCATAATGCTTGACATGATCGTCAAGGCATGTACTTGGGCATGTACAAGGGCATGTACAAGGCATGTACAAGGCATGTACTTGGGCATGTACTTTGGCACTTGGGCATGTCAGAGCACATAGTCAAGAAGATGATGGAGCCCTACATGGGCAAGGGCACACGTTGTACACCGACAATTGGTATACAAGTCCTGCTCTCTGTCAGTTTCTTTATGACAACCAGATGGGGTTATGTGGAACTGTCAGGTATATCAGGAAGTACATGCCCAAGTTAACTGGCTCTCGCATTCACCTGGATGACACTGACACCCCTTCTGAGGACGACTTGGCAGAGGAACATCGACAATGATAACAGGAACAGCAAAGACGAAAAAAGGAAGACCCATTACAAACAGCTGAAGAAGTCTGGGAAAGTCGTGTCGTGGAACGACAGACGGCCATTCCATTTGCTTTATACTGTTCACACAAGTGCCCAAGTGGACACTGGTAAAATCCACTACCGTAGCAAGAAGCCCATACAGAAACCTGATAAGGTGGAGAACATGCACCTGGTGGACAAGTCAGCTAGCCAACTTGCAGGCTTTGGGTGTCTGAGGAAGAATGTGAAGCTGTATCACAAGCTTTTTCTCCACATGGTCGACATCACGAAGTTCAACGCCTACAACTTGTGGCTTATGAAGAAAGACATGTCCCCGAACAAAATAATTAAGTTTCGGGAGTTCGTCTACAATGTTGCCTACCAGCTCCTCGAGAAACATGGCAGGCCACCTCAACTTTTAGGGGTTGCCGTTAAGTCGAGCTGACCGACAGACTCCTGGATGGCTACCAAAGGCACAACCCTGTGTACACAGGAATTTGTTAAACCTTCATTCATGAGTTGCAAATAAATACTGCGTGAAGATGTCATATTGTTATAACTTGCGTTACTAACATAATTTATTAATATTGACCTCCAAAAATACATGCACTATGCCTATCAAGCACTATGTGTAGTCTAATACAACAATAACACAATGCAGTGTATAAGGTCGAGAGTCTCGTGAATGCGCACTGTAACCTGACACTTTCCTCCATCGCCACCCTCCCACCTCCTCCGTTCGCTTTCCCTTTCATCTTCCGTCATTCCTATTTACGCTTGATTAATCGGCATCTATTCTTCACATGTGCTTCAAAAATACATGTACTATTCCTTTCAAGCACTATCTTTGTGTAGTCTAGAATAAAACAATAACACATTGCAGTGAATTTAGTTGAACGTCCCATCCCGTGAATGCGCACTGTAGCCTGACACCTTTCTCCCTTGCCAGCCTCCCACCTCCTCCGCTCACTATTAGTTTCCCTTTCATCTTCTGTCATTCTTCTGTACACTTGATTTATAGGTGTCTATTCTTCACATGTGCCTCTTCATTCAAATGTATGCACAGTTGGAGACATAAAAGTGCTTTATAGGTGAGATATAGAGCGTTCTTATCAATCATGCCTCCCTCCCTCCTCAAGATCAAGATCTTAGATTTTGACGCCCACACTCACACACACTTGCTCGCCTGGGCTGTGTTGCGCCTATGCGCGCCATATATTCAACTCGCAACCACTACCACATCACACCCACATTTTTGGGGTGTGGAAATGTATATATTGGCGAATGCAGATATCAATTACCAAGACGTTAAAGTGGATTTTTTTCAATTCTAAGAGACACGATTATTTGGAAATTACTTCACACCAAGCTACCCTGGCCCCTACCTCAATGGCGTCCTCCCCAGGTTAAGTGATCGAGATAGTTCGAAGCCTAATAGTTGCTGAATGTTAATTTTATACTGAATACAATTGTTTAATAGTAGCTAGAATATTCTTTAAAGGATGTCAGCTGAGTTCTGGAATCCATCTTTCCCTCATCCTATGACTGAAATTACTTCAAACTCTGTGTGTCCAGACATTTTGGCTCGAACATTGCTTGATTTTGGCCCTGTCATTCTTTCAATTCTGGGGCAGGCACTCGTCACAGGCAGTTTTGCCTTTTGTCTCCCTCTTCCACATACAACAAAAAATAGAAGGGATAATATATTAATGCATAATACTGACGTTACCTGTATATACCTGAAGCATGATTAACATCAATAAGATATAAATAATAAACATAATGGCTGCACTCCTGGCAGCCATGTTCAGAGCTGCCTCATTTGTCAGGTTTTTAAATTCATGATCAGACTAAGGCCTGATCCTACCATCTGTCTTGGTCTGCCCCTTGGTGCAGCTCCCTCTTTGTTCATGGACTTGCATCTTTTCACCTAACTTAGTTCATTCATCCTCTCCACATTTCCAAACCCTCCAGGCCTGCTAGTACACATCTCATCACTGATACACTTGATATCTATCCATCTCTTCAATTCTTCACTAGTGTATGTATCCTATCTTGCAGATTGGTCCCACACATCCATCTCACCATTCTTATCTTCTTACATTTCATTCTGTTGATATCATCCACTTTGACAGGCCATATTTCTGAAGCAGATGTCATTATGGTTTTATCACATGAGGCATACACCTTTCCCTTCAAGGGAAGGCGGAATCTTCCACCACCGGCATGGTATCTACCAAGTAGCAAAACATGTCCACCATCGCCTGTGACTCATTGCCAAAGCTAACACTCACGAGCTTGTCATTGAACACAAGCTTACCTTTGCATACTATGTAAACAGAGGGCCTTGTGAGTAGCGATTCAATTAGTCTAGCCAAACTGCTGCTAACCCCAACACCGATAACCGCAAAGCCCATTGTCTCTGGGGAAAAAGGCCAAACTACTTTAGGCCCTTTGACAAAATCCCCCATTTTCTGCCTTTGACTATTAATTTTAAGCATAATATACATAGGATAGTATATTAACCAGTTTCAAGCTCTTGACGCGATTTTGAGCCTATTCGGGATACTTTAAAGCCTTTGTTACCATCAGGGATATTTAGAAACCTTTAGTTTAGTTACTTCAACCTCTGTAGTTGTCTTTGAGTTAGCTGTGGGCAGAAAACTAATTTTGGAGAGGTAATTATAAGAGTGAAAGAACTCTATTTAGTAATGCTAATCTGGCAACCTCTGCATCATAAAAGCGTGAAAGGGTTAAGGGTCTCCTCAGGAATAACCGAAGGCCACCAGGATACTTTCTCAGAATATACAATAAGATGCTATACAATTTCTTCTTCCACCATAAACCCTCTTCACAACTTCCTTTTTAGCTGCAGCGTTTATGTCACCTTCCGGGCATCTAACCGGCTGCTCTCTGACCCCTCAACCACCATCAGGCACCGCCTCACCTGTGTCAGCCTTCTCAACAACTGTTATGGTCACTTGAGAGCTAAAGGAGAGGGGGGGGGTCACACATAAAAGCTTTTGCCGGACATGTGCAGTATGATAGAACAAATCTGAATGTAAAAAACATGGCCACCAACAAGTGCCGGATGGCTTGCGCACAGGCCATAAACAAACCGTTCCATGGAATTCAACCGCTGGTGTACCTAGCAGTGGCAGACGATACTCTGAATTGAGTTTGCACCCGTACCCTTTTCTGCATACTGCACATGGGTGGCAATTGCCACCCACTCTCTGTAAGGGAGGAGGCATACATTAAGAGAACACTGATTATTGTATTAGTAATGGGAGAGTGAGAGATATACAGCATTGTGGTGCATAGTGAAAGATTGTAGGGAATTAGTAGGTGGAAGTGAGGTGATGAGACAAAATGCTATTGATTCTACCCTTTCGAAAACTGTGGTGTGGGTGGAACCATCTCACACATGAGAACAGTACTTGATACATGGGCGCACTGTGCCCCTGTACAGAGCAAGAAGCTGTCCAGGGGTAGGGAACCCATGAAAACGGTTGAGCACACTTGACTGCCGAGAACTGTTTCAGCAAGAGTGGTGATATGGCCTTTCCAAGAATGATCAGTAAAAAATATATATACTGTATATGAGAAACCATTAATATTGACAAATGATGAAGCGTTGAAGTATGTGTTATTGATGAGAAAAGGATGGTCATTTGGAAGATTGCGACTGGTAGGTAGGTGGAGAAATTGGGTTTTGTAAGTATTTTAAGTAACAGGATTTTCGCTGCCTAATTGGAAACAGTTGATTGATAAAAAAATAGGCGTACTATGGCCTCATTACCTGAGTTTTGGAGTGATTGCATGGTGGGGCATTGTAGAAAAAAAATTGAATAGTGTAAGGTAAAGTGACAGTCATCAGCATATGAGTGGATAAGTCTTCTAATTGTACAGTTGAAAAGATCAGATTTTTACCCTGAATTGTGTTGTGGAGAAGTATCTGGAGAAGAAACAAAAGGTGTATGTTGCCTTTATGGACTTGGAGAAGGCCTATGACAGAGTGGATAGAGAAGGTTTGTGGAAAGTACTTAGAATATACGGAGTAGAGGGCAAGTTGCTGAAAGCAGTGAAGAGCATGTATGAGGGTGCAAAGGCGGCAGTACGTGTGGAGAGTGAGCAGAGCGAGTTCTTTGACCTGAATGTTGGTTTGAAACAGGGGTGTGTGATGTCCCCGTGGTTGTTTACTGTATATATGGATGGAGTTATGAAAGAAATACTATCAAGAGCAGTGGATGTTGGTGTATCGCTGAAAAGGGAGGGAATTGAGTGGAAGTACCTATACTGCTGTTTGCGGATGATACAGTTCTGATGAGTGATAATGAATGGGAGTTGCAGGGTCTGGTAAATGAGTTTGGAACAGTGTGCGAAAAACGGAATTTGAAGGTAAATACGGGGAAGAGCAAGGTTATGGTCTTCGAAAGGGGTGAAGTCACAGAGTGTGAGGTGAAGCTGAACGGTCAGGCTATGGAGATCGTCAACTCTTTTAAGTATCTGGGCAGTGTGTTGAGTAAAGATGGGACTATGGATGAAGAGGTGCGGGAGAGGGGTACAACAGGGGAAGAGGGTTGTAGGAACGCTAAAAGCAGTAACAAGAAATAGGGTGGTCAGTATGGAAGTGAAGAAGTCCTTGCATGACAGTGTGGTAATCCCGACACTGACTTACGGAAGCGAAGCATGGACGTTGGTTGAGAGACTCAGACCAAGAGTGAGAGCAGTGGAAATGAATTACTTAAGGAGTGCGTGCGGAGTTACATGGAGGGATAGACAGACTAATGAGGAAGTAAGAAGGAGGTGTGGTGTGGAGGTAGATGTGCTGGAAAGTGTGAAAAGGAACAACTTGAGATGGTTCGGCCATATGGAACGTATGGAAAGCGAGAGAATGACTAAGAGGGTGTACGAGAGCGAGGTGGAGGGACAGAAAGGGAGAGGTAGACCGAATATGAGGTGGAAGGATGGAGTGAGGAACTACATGAACGAAGGCGGTGCTGGTTGGGGGGAGGGGCGTCGACTGACTGGGGACAGAGGTGCATGGGGGCGGTTCGTTCGTGGCCACCCCTTCGGGGATCACGGCGTCAGGCAATAGATAGATAGATAGAAAAGATCATAAACGAATATAAATTGAACTGGATATAAGAGAAAACCTTGAGGAACAACAGAGTTGATAGGTTGAAGAAGTGAGCAATGGCTGTCCACAACCATTATAAAACGACTCTATCGAAGACTTTCGATAATGTCTAGCACAATAGAAAATGTTTCACCAAAGTCCCAAACGAGGATGACCAAGAGTTAGTAAGGAAAGATGTTAGAATAACTCAAATAATGAGGCAGCATCCTGTCAATACCGTCCGTTTTTATTTCAGTTATTCATTTGCACGTAGGCCTTTGATGGTACAGTACTGGCCCTAGCTCCAAGTGGGTCAGTTATGGTGAACTGTAATCATAACGACACAAATGTTCACATACTGGGCCTTTAACCCTAAATCTGGCTGCCAGTAATGCCTCATTATATATTAGATATTAGTTTGCAGCAGAAGATGTATTGGGTCAATGACTAAAAAATATATTTATTTTGATTCAGTGGTTCACTCAGTGTGCCATTACCATAATTCTGACTACCAGTATCATCCTGTTATATTTTAGTTTTCCGTTTGCATCCCATCCTTCAATGGAACGGTACTGGTTCACTAAATGGGCTAATTGTTTAGAACAGTTATTCAGACAGGCCGACATAAATGTTAATGTATTGGTTCAATAACCCTAAATCTTGCATCCAGTATTGGTCCAATATATTTTAGTTAGGAAATGATAAATTAATTAAAGACAGAATTAATTTATTGAAGACAAGTAGTGCCATACAAGTTGAATAACAGTGTTCAAGACAGGTCCTGGGGTTCTCGGGTGGCTCTTCCGGGGTCCTCGCTCTGACTATAGGGTGGCTGGAGTCCTTTGGCGGCTGGTGGCTATCGTCCCGTCTTGTCTGGTCCTCCTGTACACTCGAGTTGTGGAGAGAAGGCAGCTTCTCCTCAACTACCGAAATGACCAACGCCTTTCTGGGAGCTAGGGGTAAGCTTACCTTAGGGGTGACTGGTAAGCCAACCCGCCCTAGTCGCTCCTCGTCAGTGGTTGACGAAAGGGTGGCTGGAGAGTGACTGCTCAGGGAGTCGGGGGTAGTCTTTTGCACAGCCGGTGTGTTACTAGGTATCTCTGCGCCAGGCAAGGGCAACTGAGTTACCTTAGCAACAACACTAAGTTATCCTGGCTCAGATACAGGAACCGTGCTCCTCCGTCAATCGTTATAACTTAAGCGGGTTTGCACTTAGTTACGATCAGGACAGCAAGCGTTATAACTTACGTGTCTAGATACTCGGCTGGTGCCTGGGTCTACGTCCAGTACCTCACTTCTCCGACAAGCGTTATAACTTACGCAGTTCGGCATTGAGTTAAGAGTTGGACAGCAAGTGTTATAAAATATGTGACCTCGTTCCCAGTTGATACTGTGACAAACCTTTCCCACTTTAGGCTTAATGTCCACTCTAACCTTAGGACTGTCTGTGAAGCAACCAAATATAGCTTTTGTCAAGCCAGCAGGCTGATTGCTTGACAAGGGTTGAGCTGGGTGAAGTAGTGTCTCTTTTGGCTGGGATGTCACTGTTGCACTGTTGTCATCTCCGGGCAGAAAGATTGTACAGTTGAAAATATCATAAACAAATATAAACCGAACTGGATATACAGTAGGAGAGAACCTTGAGTTGGCGAATGTGGTGATGTCTCTTGTTGATTATTTGAGGGTCGTGCAGCAGTTGCATCTGGTTGCTTATTTATGTATGACCACTCGTTTATGTTTTGTCATCCGGGCCTGGAGCTTGTCGTAGGGGAAATGGGTTTTCGAGGGATTGTAAGTGACGGGTGCATCCACATTTTGGAGCGTCTCATTCTCGCATCGATTTAGGTTGGAGAGCGAGGACTGAGGGGGCATTTGCTGTTTCCCACTGGTGAATGCTGTGGAGATGGAAGGTTTGTTGTAATCCAAGGGTTGTTGGGTGTGTGTGGGGAAAAGAGCTGCTTGCAAATATTTGAAGCAGTGATGGAACGTCGACTTAGTTGGGTCTGGCGCTTTAGTTTACCCTGTTCGTCTCCTCTTAGCTCCGTTTTCTCTTGTGGATGTACAGTAGAGGAGGAAGATGGTTGACTCTCTTGTTGGTATCGATGTTTAATGGTGGCAATGCGTAAGTAGTGACTATGCGAGTTTGGGGCTGGTACTGTGTTCCTAGGCCGCATATCACAAATATTATTCAATTAAACCCTTTAACCCGAGAAAGAAAAAAAATCCTCATATGTTTGCTGGGCTATGGCGAAGGTCCTCATAAGATCCATGGGCTAAAAAGAGCCTTTTAAAACAACCTAGTGGCACTCAAAACAAAGCAATATGTGATTAGGTGAGATAATTTTCCTCCATTACTTGCTACATTACTTCCTACATATGTGTCCCCCCATTTTCCCCCCTCCTCAGTTATCACCTATTTTTCTTCTTATTCCCCCTTTTATCGGGTAATTTTCAGCGCGAATTTCCTTCCCGCGGTCTCTATAGCATGGGCTAGAGATACTAGAGATACTTGCAACAGAGAGACTTCTACTTAAAGCCATTAGGGTCGCTTGAGAACTCTGGAGGAGAGGATATATGCCGCCGCGGCTCTCCCTTCATGAATGGACCGGTCGGCAATAATATGTCTTTTTCACCCCCCAAATACTATTTCACTTGTTTGATTGCTCTTAAATGTTAATATCTTCATTTGAAACGTAAAATAGGCGCATATGAATAAGGTTTAACGATATTTATGGTAAATTGACGCTATTCATCGGGAATTAACTAAAATACCTACGCATGGTGGGACGTTTCTAATACCATAGTCTAGCCTTTGCCGGGTTAAACATTTCAGTAGTCTATAGTAGGCTAGTCTATTACACTAAATTGGATAACCACTTCAGCACCATGACAGATTTTACCTTTGATTCTGGCTGGAATTAGATGATTTATGCAGTTTATGATATTAAGAGGGTTTATTGATATCGTATTTACCCATTTGAGTCTTGGAAGTAGATTATATACTAAAGAAAATCGTCTAATGATAACCAGCATATGATGAACATTATGTATATTGTGAAGGGTATATAATCTACTTCTACGACTTAAATTGGTAAATACAATATCAATAAACCCTTTTAATATCATACTGTAGGTCCTTCTTAACACCTAACGAGCGGCCTAGGCGGTAATTTATAAGTACCGCCCAGCGGGGTGTTTTTACCCTAAATAGGGTTGTTTACGTGATAATTTTCATGCCTAAATAAGACCCAGAGCGTAAAACAAGTATCTATCCCTGAAAGGGCATAAACAGAGCTTTCCAATGACACCCCAAACATCCTTATACGACCGATAGTTTTCTTGCAACGGTCGCGCAACACGAGTGCAAGAACCATGTAATTAGGTAGTTTCCCTACATAATTCCCTGTGTAGCGAGTGCGTGAGGGTGGGGGAGGGTGGGATTCATGTCAGTAGGTCCGCCGCGGTGGTCTGGAGCAGTCATACGCTTGCTACTCTCCTATCTATCTATCTATCTATTGCCTGACGCCGTGATCCCCGAAAGGGTGGCCACGAACGAACCGCCCCCATGCACCTCTGTCCCCAGTCAGTCGACGCCCCTCCCCCCAACCAGCACCGCCTTCGTTCATGTAGTTCCTCACTCCATCCTTCCACCTCATATTCGGTCTACCTCTCCCCCTCTGTCCCTCCACCTCGCTCTCGTACACCCTCTTAGTCATTCTCTCGCTTTCCATACGTTCCATATGGCCGAACCATCTCAAGTTGTTCCTTTTCACACTTTCCAGCACATCTACCTCCACACCACACCTCCTTCTTACTTCCTCATTAGTCTGTCTATCCCTCCATGTAACTCCGCACGCACTCCTTAAGTAATTCATTTCCACTGCTGTCACTCTTGGTCTGAGTCTCTCAACCAACGTCCATGCTTCGCTTCCGTAAGTCAGTGTCGGGATTACCACACTGTCATGCAAGGACTTCTTCACTTCCATACTGACCACCCTATTTCTTGTTACTGCATTTAGCGTTCCTACAACCCTCTTCCCCTGTTGTACCCTCTCCCGCACATCTTCATCCATAGTCCCATCTTTACTCAACACACTGCCCAGATACTTAAAAGAGCTGACGATCTCCATAGCTTGACCATTCAGCTTCACCTCACACTCTGTGACTTCACCCCTTTCCAAGACCATAACCTTGCTCTTCCTCGTATTTACCTTCAAATTCTGTTTTTCGCACACTGTTCCAAACTCATTTACCAGACCCTGCAACTCCCATTCATTATCACTCATCAGAACTGTATCATCCGCAGCAGTATAGGTAGCTTCCACTCAATTCCCTCCCTTTTCAGCGATACACCAACATCCACTGCTCTTGATAGTATTTCTTTCATGACTCCATCCATATATACAGTTATGGCTAATTTAGATAAGTGGACTGTATATTTGATAATGAAGAAGTATTAACCATATAGAAATATAATTACCCTCTGATGAACTCAGCTGGTGATTGGAGGATGGCGGAAAATAGGCTAGATAACTGGAAGTGGTTAGTATAGTAAACAAAGTATGAAAAGAGGCTACAATAGGCTAGGATAGGCTAGATATTTACGTCAAGTTTGTGCTAACTAACAAAGATGATGATGTAATGACTATATGGAATATGAGATGAAAGTGAAGCGAAAACACCTGATTATGAAACTATAGGAAGAAGGCTTAGCGTGTGTAGCTGGGACGGAGGTTGGTTGGAGAGTGGCGAGCGCGTTATGTTCGTCTCTGTCGTGACATACCGCGCACGCGCATAACATATGGAAAATGTATCCCATCTTCTTTACAATGAGATACTTATAAACAATCTTAAATAATACAAATATATATATATGGGAATTATAATCCTACAATACTTTCCCATATACTACTATAGAATAATATATTCTACCCAATCATGGAACGTTCGACCAAGGTTATGGAAGCGTTCAACTTAAGACTACGGAATGATACGTAACGCTACATCAACCCAGATTACGTAACATCGAGACTGTTCATACTAGTTTGAGTACACTAAGTATGGACATATTCCCACCAACAGAAAATATACAAAATTTACATGATTAGATTTGCCCGGAGGCAATCTTATCCCGCCAAGCTTGGGATGATATCTGGGCTGCCTGTCGACATGGGCGTTCGCCAGACGCGTCAACAGGCTGCGCCGAAGTAGAAGCCAGAGAGGGGACTTCAATGGATAACTGATCCGAGGGGGTGTCCTTGCGATCGAGGTCACCCTCAAGAGGATATAGTCGGACTGTTGGCCGTGTGATTACTCCAGTCCTGGTGCGAACCTTTGCTACCCGAACCTCACCATCACGACCTGGTAACAACTCCTCTATCCGACCCAATTTCCAAAATGCGCGCGGGCCCTCCTCATGGATGGTTACCACGTCCCCTACCCTAGGCCAATGACCTTTTAATGGTGTTAGTTTATTCTTTTGCGCTTCCCCTAAAGTCACCAGATATTCTGTTGACCAGCGATGCCAAATATCTCGCGATAATTTACGAATGTATTTGTAGCGGGCCGATATTACTTCCTTACTTATGTAGTCTGGATCTTCCATAGTGTCCTCGTCATGCTCTTTAGAAAGATCCCGCAGTCTGTATCCATGTACCAGTACTGAGGGTGTGATTGGTGTAAGGTCTTCCAAATCACCAGAAGCATAGTATAGAGGGCAATCATTTACGGTGGCTTCAATCTCCAAGAGTATGGTGTTGAGTTCCTCAATCGAGATGAGAGCTCTACCCAACACCTTCTTCAGACCCGCCTTCACGATGCCTATGGCTCTCTCCCATATGGCGCCAAACCAAGGCGCTCTGGCGGGAATGAAACGCCATTCGCATTTTACATCCGCTAGGCAGGTCTGAATCTTAGGATTGTTGCTCACTTCTTTGAGAAATGTAGATGCCCCTATGAAAGTCTTTGCATTGTCACTCAGCATGATACGCAGATATCCCTGTCTACTGCAGAATCTTCGGAAGGCATGTAGGAAGCTATCACAAGTGAGGTTGGTGACCTTTCCAGGTGAATTGCCCTGGTAACAGCACAAGTGAAAAGTATTATATACACCTTAAGATTGGGTGAATCTTTCACAGGGATTGCTCCACTGTAGTCAACCCCGGTAACTTTGTAAGGGTCACCTGCGGTGGTTCGCAGGTTTGGTAAGGGAGGAATTCCGACGGGATCATAATGTGTTCCCTGTACTCTTCTACACTTTAAGCATTTGCGAAGGACTTTCTTGACCACCTGCCTGATTCTAGGCACCCACCATCGTTGTCTTACATAGGTGACTATATGACCAACCCCATAATGACAACAGAGTCGGTGACACCTATCGATGATAAGATGGGTGAGGGGATGATTGGGGGGCAGTAGTATTGGATACTTACTTGCCTCAGAGAGGGCTGCCAATCGTAATCTGCCTCCACAATGTATCAAGTCCCCCTTCAAGTGTAAGCCCAACTGGTTGATCAGGTTATTCCTAGACTTTGTTCCCTTAACCAGTAATTTATATTCCTGCGTATATATTTCTTGTTGACAGAGCTTATGTAATAATTTATCTGCAATTCTGATCTCCTTCACATTGAGGTAAGCACTACCTGTGGGCGGTGTGCCTTTAATTTTTGCTTTTACATTTCCTACAAATCGTATCACCCATGCACGTTGTAACTTCTCATAGCTGCTGAATCTATCCCAGTCCCATAACCGTGTGTCAGGCACCGAGTCAATTACCGGTCAATTACAATAGCAGTGTGTTGCTCGCTCAAATCTATATTCTCTGGCCATTCGTTGGGATCATTAAGCCAGCATGGGCCATTCCACCACAACGCAGAAGATTTGAGAAATTTAGCACAGACACCACGAGTAATGCAGTCACTTGGATTACCTTTGGTAGACACATACCGGAACTGTGCAGTTGGGAGCAGGGTACGAATTTCGTCGACACGGTTGGTGACGTACACTGGTAGCTTCTTTCGGCTATGTAACCAGTAGAGCGTAATTTGGCTGTCACTCCATATAACTGTCTCCGAGATATTTAGCAAATTTTTAAAAGTGTCCTCTACAAAGTGAACGAGTCTAGCAGCCAACAGAACTGCAGTCAGCTCTAATTTTGGGATGGAAAGGGATTTGATCAGGGCGACTTTCGCCTTCGCGATGGCTGCCACTTGTGTCAACAAAGTATATGGCGGTGCCGTACGCGACCTTGCTAGCGTCTGAGAAGGCATGAATGGAAACAGGATGGTCCAAGACAACTCTCATGGGGAAAATTTAAACCCTTACAGAGACAAAGATCCGAAATAATGTCATCCCACTCCTGAACCAGATCGCCAGTCAAAACCTAATCCCAACCTAATTTTATTCTCCATAATTGCTGAAGGAATAATCTTGATTTGATCGACACCGGTAGAACTATCCCCAAGGGGTCAAAAAGTTTTGCCGTCATACTCAAGCAGATTTGTTTTGTAATCTGCGCATATTGCGCGTACTGAACGCCGAATGAGAGGGTAACGGTATCCTCATACGACGATAGTGCTTGACGCTCAACCTGTGAGTATTCCTTAGGGGTTATCCCGATGTGATCTAATTCCCACAAAACGTTTAAGTCATTTTTGCATGGTGGAATATTACCAGTGGACATGTATTCGTCCATTGGGTTTACTGCTAAATTCAATACAGTAATTACTTCTGTGCTGGAGCTGGTAGGTTGTGCCACATATGAACCACTGATGGCGTACCCGTACTTGGTAGGAAGCAGAATTAGGCTACCTGACCTTTTATACCCAGGTCGCACTATATTGTAGTAGTAATCGTCACCAATAAGCAGCTCCAGCTGATCTGTGTCCGTTGCGTGAGGATCGGCTAATTTTATGCCTTTACTTTGTAAACAAACCAGTTTAGACTTTAGGTTAAGTTCACCTTTATGTTCTGGCAATTCATCAACCACTATTGCGTCTAGATGATGAAATTTACCTCTGTGTTTGTATTGCAGTGCCACAACATTATATTCCCGAGAGGCCTGTTTCCCGGTAAATCCGTGAAGACATAACTCCTCAGTTCCTTTAGAAATGTAGGAAAGGGAGGATAGAACAGAAGACTTCACAAAGGTCCTCTGAGAACATTGGTCAAGTAGCGATCTAATTTTAACACAATTATTATCCTTACCCTTTACCGGCAGCTGTACGGTGGGCAAGATTACTGTATTTTTACCTGTGGCAACGGACATTGTAGTTGAAGTAGCAGCAGTATGCTCTCTCTTGGTGTTATCCTCCGCTGGTCTACTTTCTTTCCCTTGTTTTTGTATATGTTTTGTATATGTATATGTTTTTGTATATATATTGTTTTTGAATGAAAGTGTTTGCCCTTACAAAACTTGCAACTTCTTACGTTAGGATTAGTACAACCCGAATGGCCATGGTCTTTTGATAAGCACCCAGTGCAGAGACGTAGTTGACGAGCTCTTTTAACTCTTTTAACTTATACTTCATACACTTGTACCATAAATTATTGGTGCCACTACACAGAACACAGTTGAATTTCCTGTACTCACTCTGGGCGGTAAATGTTGCCGTAGCCATGGGTGTACCTCCTACTCTTGTCTTGACCCGCCATATTGTACACTTCAGCCTGGAGGCAATGAGTGAATTTCTTATAATCCAGGCTCGAGTCTCCCATTTCCCGTTTTATGGTTTCTTTTAGTGGTGATTGACAAGAGTCACCACACAAAATTCCTCCAAACAAATACCATGGCTAATGATTGACCTCATCACACTCTCTGTATTGGCATAGAAGTCCTTCAGGTCAGCTGTTTGGTGTTTGGGTGACACTAATTGATTGAATTTGGTAACATAAGCTGCCTTGATTCGATCTGGATGCCCATATGTCTCTTGCAGGAGCTCAATTGCTGGGGCATAGCTTGCACTTTCGATTATGAATCCTTCGACTAGCTTATGTGCATCACCCTGAAGCTGACCCTTTAGATAGGTGAAGCGTTGTATATCTGTGAGGTCGGGATTGTCATGGATGGTACACTTGAACATCTCCCAAAATCCCAACCACAAGGTGGCATCACCTTCAAATTTTGAGAGAGTAAGATGTGGTAATTTGACTGCGGATTTCTTTGGCTCTTTCTTGACCTCCTTCTTGACCTCTGTAATCAAGATCCCCTTCAGTGTGGCAACGATTACTTATATGCCCTCCATATATAGGGTATCCTCTCTGATCACCTCGATATACTCGGCGTCCTCGCAAGTGTCGGCCAGGTCCTCCTGTGTGACCTCATACTTGTCAAGTTGCTTTTGAATACTGAGCAACCTGGCCTCCACCTGGCCTCTAGACGCCGAATCAAGGAATCCGTCAATATCAGAGGTTAAGACCGTCAAAGATCCCTTAAGTCCAGCCCGACGTTTTTGTACACTTTTAGCCATGATTATACGGGAAGGAATTCTATTGACGTTAAATCAAACTATCAATGCCAGACTGAATAAGTTGCGGCCAACAATACAGTACTCCGAGAAATCAAATAAGTCGCGAGCCGAAAATAAAACACCCTCACGAAATGCGGAATAAGAATTGTGCGCAATGTAGACAAGCAATCTGGAGCTTTTCAATTTAACTCCTTACGTAATAGTTATGAAATTATAGAATCATTACACCATAAGTTAAGAAAAGCCGGGACGGAAATTTAGTACAATACAAAAAGTCTCCAGATGTCAAAAAGAGAGGTACCGTTTAAAGTTACAATAAATTCAAGAATTTTAAGAGAGAGAGAGCCTATAGGGTAATTTAAACAGGCTAAACTCAATGGGTACCGCTAATTCTATATTATTAAATTTAATAAATGTGAAAATTGTACACAAGAAAAGTTCATCTCAAGAAGTCACAAGGAAAAAAGTTTTAAGTTGGATTAACACACACTTAGCCTATCAGCTATCAATATTACCCCGCCTTCAGGGCACACAACGAGAGTAGAATTTAGAAAGATATATGAATGAATAACCTTTAAATTTTAAAGAAGTTATTTTTCAGTATAGGCCTAATTTTGATCTAGATTTAAATTAAATCTAGATTAAATTTAACATACAGTACAGTATGGATGAATGTAATCTTAATGCCGTGCCAATTGTGCAAGATTTTCTAGGGCTAAAGTAGTTTTAATATAATTTAATGAGCCTGAAAAAGCATTTAAAGTAGGCTAATTATTGTTTTGAGTACTGTACTGATTCAGATTTACAACTTTTCATTCTGGGTAAAACTCCCGTCGCAGCCCTGACCTATCCACTAGTTTCCATATCCTGTCCCACTGGTCAGGCACCTGGGGCGGCCTGAGCAAAGAGCGGACGAAAAAAACCTGACAGCCCCACGGGGCCAAAAGACCGGGGCCTGGAGGACGTAGGACACATGACAAAAACAGGGATAGGCCAGCCCCACTCCAAGCAAGGCAACTACCGACCGCCGAATAACACCCAAGGGGGGGGGGGGGGGCTAACTAGTGAAAGGTTCGAAGGACCAATTATATAGCTAATTTAGATAAGTGGACTGTATATTTGATAATGGAGAAGTATTAACCATATAGAAATATAATTACCCTTTGATGAACTCAGCTGGTGATTGGAGGATGGTGGAAAATAGGCTAGATAACTGGAAGTGGTTAGTATAGTAAACAAAGTATGAAAAGAGGCTACAATAGGCTAGGATAGGATAGATATTTACGTTAAGTTTGTGCTAACTAACAAAGATGATGATGTAATGACTATATGGAATATGAGATGAAAGTGAAGCGAAAACACCTGATTATGAAACTATAGGAAGAAGGCTTAGCGTGTGTAGCTGGGACGGAGGTTGGTTGGAGAGTGGCAAGCGCGTTATGTTCGTCTCTGTCGTGACATACCGCGCACGCGCATAACATATGGAAAATGTATCCCATCTTCTTTACAATGAGATACTTATAAACAATCTTAAATAATACAAATATATATATATATATTTATGGGAATTATAATCCTACAATACTTTCCCATATACTACTATAGAATAATATATTCTACCCAATCATGGAACGTTCGACCCGTGTTATGGAAGCGTTCAACTTAAGACTACGGAATGATACGTAACGCTACATCAACCCAGATTACGTAACATCGAGGCTGTTCATACTAGTTTGAGTACACTAAGTATGGACAACAGTAAACAACCACGGCGACATCACACACCCCTGTTTCAAACCAACATTCAGGTCAAAGAACTCGCTCTGCTCACTCTCCACACGTACTGCCGCCTTTTCACAACATAAGTTGTGAACCGCCACTTAGTCCAAATTTCTTTCACACAACATAAGTTGCGCCCCGATAGACTAGGGGTAAACTGCATTAATACATGCTCTTCACTGCTTTCAGCAACTTGCCCTGTATTCTGTATATTCTAAGTACTTTCCACAAACCTTCTCTATCCACTCTGTCATAGGCCTTCTCCAAGTCCATAAAGGCAACATACACCTTTTGTTTCTTCTCCAGATACTTCTCCACAACACAATTCAGGGTAAAAATCTGATCTCCACATCCTCTTCCCTTCCTAAAACCTCCCTGCTCGTCGCCTATCCATTTCTCCGTTCTCACTCTCACTCTCTCAATCACTACCCTACTGTATACGTTCCCTACTACGCTTAGAAGACATATTCCTCGGTGGTTACCATACACTCCTCTTTCCCCTTTGCCCTTATATAGGGGGCCAGTCTTTCAGTCATCGGGTGCACTCCCCTTCTCCCATGCTAGTTTGCACATTTTCCATACCCATTCTATCACTATCTTACCACCATACCTCAACATTTCCCCACACACTCCATCTGTTCCTGGTGATTTCCCCAACTTCACTCTTTTCATGGCTTCCCACACTTCTGACCTCCTGATCCCCACCTCCTCCTCCACTACTTCTCTTCTTCTCCCTCCCATACCATATCCAGCTATGTTTGCTGGCTCTTCATTCCTTACATTTAGCAACTCATTGAAGTACTCCCTCCATCTTTCGACTCTCTCTTGCTTCTCGGCTAGCATTCTCCCATTCTTATCTTTCACACCCTTACTGTTTCCCTTGCTACCTTCCCTAACTTTCTTGACTTCTTTCCAGAACAGTTTCTTACTCTCCCTCCATTTTACACTCAGATTCCTTCCAAATTCCTCATCTACTCTTCTTTCACTTTCCTTCACAGTAGGTCCGCCGCGGTGGTCTGGAGCAGTCATACGCTTGCTACTCTCCTCCCACCACTTATCTCTCTCTCTCAGCAACATTACGTGCTGAAAATGGCACACGACAAGTTGTGAACCGCCACTTAGTCCAAATTTCTTTCACACAACATAAGCTGCGCCCCGATAGACTAGGGGTAAACTGCATTAATTCATCTAATTCTAGCCAGAATCAAAGGTAGCTTTTGGGTTCTCGAAAGCCCACCAGGCTACACCATAGCATTTGAAATATAAATGCTAAGTATCACAACTCTATTGAGAGACCTTAACTTACCTTGCCAAACTTAACCCATGATAGCTTAATTCAATCTTATTCAACTGACGAAAAATGAACTTAAATATGGATATTTCAATGTTACAATCGTACAAAGATGGCGACTTTTGAGAGACAAATGGCCGCCATCTTGCAGGCTGTGACAGAAAACCATATATACCTTGATCCTCATATTAGGTCGTAGTTTTGCATCTAATACCTAGTGTATTCTAAATTCCAGCACAATTTCTAGATAAGTATTCCCAATGTTAGAAATGCTGTGTTAATTGGAACACAGTGGCTTCAATTCCGGGATCAGTCTATGTAAGCATACAGAGATTGAACATCGTTGCCAGATACAAGAAAGCTTACCAACAAAGATAAATTGGATTTCCATTTGTGAATTTCACCGGTATATTCCAAAAGTAAATAGGAATGTAGTCTGATTAGAAAATGTTAATACCCTCTCACCACGGAAGGCCTCTTGAACGCCCATAAAAAAGCATATAACAGCTGCCCAGTGGTTGAAAGCCTGTGAGCTTCGTGTGCGAGGCGTCGGTCCGACGCATGTAAACAACAGCCGGCTGGACCGACGCCCCGCATCTCCGGCCACAAGAAGGAGAGCGTCGCTTGTTCGTGTGTGCCTGTATGTTGTTGTTAAGTATCGAAAAGTGGTGTAAAGTGGCTGTTTTGGCCATAAAGTTATCTCCAATGAAATCATCATCACAGCTCAACCAGTTGACTTAGAGAGCTCTACTTAATGCCATTCTACAGGTAAATAACACAGCTACGCTTGGGGATGCGCGGGAATGCGGGAAGCAGTCTGATTAACGAATATACGGTAGCCTAGCCTAGACGTTTTTCGGCCAAAACACCCGGGTTTCGAGGAATATATATATAATACATAGCCGGGGCTGGAGGGTTTAAATAGCTCGGTGATCTTCATTAAAGATTTTTCGTGCAAGATACTAGGTTCGTTTTATGGGTGGTTATGGCAACAGTGTCTCCCTCACAAGTTCAAACATTTTGTCAACATGGAACTCGTGAATAACGGGACTAGCAGCATTTACTATACCAGTGAATGACCACTGAAGGGTAATTAAGGTATAATGTGCAGTAATTAGTGAGCGTGGAGGCCAAAAGAAGGGTATTGGGCCTATATATATAATTGTTACCTAGTATAGGCCTACCTAATGCTTCGTTGAGAGGGAGAAAACGGTTGTGCCAATGCCTAAGCCTAGCCTAGGCTATGTCTAACCTACACCTCTTGTCAATAGAATCTTTTAACATTTGTCGGGAATTTAGATAAAGAGGTACACGAAAATATCCCAACAAATAGTTATATAATAATTACCAACGAAGTATTCGATGGGTGTAATCCAGTCCCCCACACAAGGCTAATTCAATTGCATGACATGTAGGAATGTTCACATAATATAATATCGATACAATGAACTTAGCTTAGAGGACTGGTAATGTAGGACTGTTGATATAGATTAATAATTGTAGCACATGGTGAACTATGGGTTGAGTCAGAGCCGGGGGGAAGTTGTTGGCTGTATGGTGTTGATTGAGAGACTAAAGGGCCGGCGTCCGATCGCTTCGCGAAATTACATATGGCTGCCGGCTCATAATAATTATAACCCATAACTTGATTTCATGATACATCTAGAGCTGATGTAGATATTTATACATTACAGTTAATATTTAACCTACACTTAATAATAAACTACAATACACAAAGATCTAGCCGGAATCGTAAATGCGATACGATACCGCCAAATTCATATGCCCTATAGGACCTAAACTGTCGGGATCATTACCCTATTCCCGACATATGCCGGCCACCAAAAACGATATACAGTAGCTATATACAGAAAACAAAAGGACATCGAAGATTCAAAGATCACCTTGTTTGATCTTAGATCTCCAAAGATCCACGGAACCCATAGCCGCCCTCCTTTTGGGGCGAGCGCCACCTGAAGCCAGAGGAGGATCATCCTTCTCATCATCAACTGCCCCACCCTGAGGAGCACTGTCACCAGCATTCTCCCGCGGAGGGGTATCAGTAGAGACGCCAGTATCATCCGGCAGTTCTATATCCTGCTCCAAGGGATATAACCTTACAACATACCCATATTCCTCACCAAGCCCTCTATAACCCATCATCTCCTGACATCACCTTTTGCTCCCTAGAACTCGCCCCCACAACATCCTGGAGGGTGGTCAGAACCTTAGGCTCTGACCACCTCCCGATCATTATCACCACCAAAACCAGACTCTCCCCAGCTAGCCACAAACACACATACACCAATTATAAAAGAGCTAACTGGGAAGCATTCACAAATGAGACAGAACAACACTTCACAACTCTAAACAGTACACCCATCACTAACATCAACAATGCTGTACACATACTCAATAAAACTATCCAAAACGCTGACAAGAAACACATTCCAAGAGGTAACAGGAAAAGACACAACCCCAACTTCACACCAGAAATTCAAAACCTCATCAGACAACGCGACATACTGAAACACTCCCCAGCACCCCACACACAAGACATCACACAACAAATTCAAGCACTCAACACCCAAACTAACAACAAAATACAAGAACAACAAAAACTAAATTGGAATAACTTCCTACAAACACTTGATCACAAAACAAACCCCAAAAAACTATACAAAACACTAAACAGCATCACACTTTCCAACAGCAACACAACACAATCACATGCTGCAATCACAACAACAGACTACTCCTTCATGTAAACAACAAGCAAACACTCTCATCAATCACTTTTCACATGTCAGCCACCTAAAACCTCACAAAGACGACCGACGTGTCATCCGACGTAAGAGACAATTCCCCACAGACCCTGACTATACACCCTTCACCAATCACCAGACAAAGCATATCATCAACAATCTCAAGCACTCACCCGCCTGTGGCCTAGACAACATAAGCAACATACACCTCAGACACCTGGGACAACAAGGCATACAAGCACTCACTAACATATCAAACTACAGCTATTCACACAACACAATACCAGACATTTGGAAGCATGGTATCATCATCACATTCCCCAAACCCAACAAAGACCCCACGCTACCCTCCTCGCACCGCCCCATCACACTTCTTTGCTCCCCCTCCAAAGTCATGGAACGCCTAGTATTACAACTAATTACACCTGACCTACCCCTAGCTCCAACACAACATGGCTTTAGGCCACTGCACTCCACAAACACTCTTCTCACAGACCTTACACAAAGAGCTTTCGACGGCATCAACTCAGCTAGACCACCACACAGATCACTATTAGCCACACTCGACATTAGTAAAGCCTTCGATGCCATCCCCCGCCGCAACCTAACAAACAAAATCTACAACACAAACATGCACAACAACACAAAAAGGTGGCTGGCCAACTTCCTAGCAGGCAGATGTGCACACGTATCTTTTGCCGGTCAGTCATCTAAAATCAGAAACTTTCCAAACGGAGTCCCACAAGGATCCGTCCTATCGCCCGCACTCTTCAATCTGTACATGCACGATATAACTACACTCAATACGCCCCAAATAAACATAGCCTCCTATGCAGATGACATAACACTCACATGCACACACCATGACCCAAAAAGATCAACAGATCTCCTTCAACCCTATCTCAACACACTACATGGTTGGTGCACTACAAACAGACTTAATCTAGCCCCAGCCAAATCCACCGCAACCCTGCTCACAAGTTGGACAGGAGAACACGAATACATCCCTCAACTCACCATAAACAACACACCCCTAACACATACACACACACCCAAAATCCTAGGAGTAACATATGATACTCATATGACATTCAAACAGCACACCACAAACATTAAACAGAAACTGACACCCAGACTTAACGCCCTCAGGTCACTTGCTCACACAAAATTTGGACACTACAAAGAAACTACCACCACAGTATGTAAACAATACATAAGATCAGTGATGGAATACGCAAGCCCAGCCTGGGCTAGCTGAAACTCATCATAAGACCTTACAGACTATTCAAAACAAAGCCCTGAAGATCATTACAGGCTGCACAGCTACTTCACCCACAGATCACCTACATCAAGAAACCAAAATTCTCAAAGTCAAAGACCATCTGGACATGAGAGGCACTCAATTCCTGGCAGCAGCCTCCACGAACCAAGACCACCCACTAAACTACATGGCAACACACCCACAGACACCAAGAAATATCAAAACAACACCCAGCACACGGTATCACACACAATTATTGTCCTCTCTCCCTCCCTGCCCACCCCGAACCAACTTCCAGAAGCACATCCATACTCATATCTCTCACCGATCCATCCACTCACTCACAGACAACACGCAGCTGCATGCACGACCTCCCGAAATCCATCCTTCCGAATCCTCCCTTCCTCGCGAGGACAGAGTCCACCTGGCCAGGCGGACACCATCCTGCGGACACCATCCAGCTCTCCTGAGCTATCAGAAGAGACTGGATGACTCCGTTGTCGACGCCTGCCCGGGATGTAACACAGCACCCCATACCATTAAACACATCATAGAACACTGCATTTCACACAACCACTTACGCTAACAACACAATCTACACTCAATGAGAGCTCTGTGGGAAAGCCCGATCGTGGCCATGGCCTTTCTCAGGGACTCGGGGCTGTTCGGCCAGGCAGCTTAGGGAACAACAACAACAACAACCTTACGACTGGGCGAGTAGTAACCCCAGTCGAAGTTCGTAATCTAGCAACCCTTATAAGACCATCAATGCCCTGGAACAAATCGACAATCCTCCCAAGCTTCCAAAATAACCTAGGACGCTCATCATGAATCGGTACGATATCCCCGATACGAGGCCATCGTTGTTTCGTCCCTTTGATCATATTGGAGTGATGCTCGCGAAGAGACAGCAAATATTCTTGGGTTCACCTTTTCCATAGATCGTCCGACACCTTGTTCACATACAAGCGACGACGGGTGGCGTCGGCACCGCCGAACGTAGGGTCTTGTAGATCTTCGTCGGTTACTGACGATCTAGGAAAGGTATTAAGGGTTCATCCACGCGTTAGCATAGAAGGCGAAATGGGTAAGAGGTCATCAACATCTGCCGAGGTATAGGTCCAGGGCCTGTCGTTGACTGACATCTCAATCTCTATTAAGATGGTTTGCAACTCCCTTCTGGTCACCAGTGCCTTTCCTAATACCTTCTTCATGGCAGATTTGACAATACCGATTGTTCTCTCCCAAATCGCCCCGAACCATGGTGCACGTGCTAGTATAAATTTCCACTGACAACCCTTTCCAGTGAGGGTAGCCACAACTTGCGGGTCATCCATTAAACTCGGGAGATATTTAGAGGCCCCGACAAAACAAGTCGCATTATCGCTCATAATAATTTGAGGGAAACCATTGCGGCCTGCAAAGCGTCTTAGAGTATGCAAAAACCCCTCACTGGATAGGTCGTCAATCAATTCAATATGAATCGCTCTGGTTACCGTACATGTGAATAGAACGGCATATACCTTTATGATATTACCAGCCGATTCTCTAACTTGAATCGTTCCGGTGTAGTCTACCCCGGTTACCTGAAATGGTTCAGTTCTTTGTACCCTGAACTCAGGTAAGGGCACTAGATCTACTGGGGAGTAAGGCTTACCCTGTAATCTTTTACAGATAGTACAGCTATTGTGGATCCCTTTAATTGCTTGTCGCATCTTAGGGATCCACCAACGTTGTCGCATATACGCCAGAACATAATTTACGCCAAAATGTAGGCAGGTCCTAGGGCATTGGCGAATCAACAGTTTGGTAATCAAATGAGAGGAGCTCAGGAAGACAGGATATTTCGCAGAATCAATAATGTCCGCCTTTTGTATCCTGCCTCTACACTTAATTATGCTTCCTTCCATATATAATGCTAGCTGCCTCATTAACCTAACAAGTGTGCATGGGGGTAATTAGACACCTCTCCCTGTGCGCATGTATTTGAGGTTTTTCCGTCACTAAAATATTCATTGTACCATTAATAGCATTAATACTTATCCATATGCGCCTATTATGGGTTGATTATAAAGGTATTAACCTGAAACAACAATAAAATGAGTGAAAACAGCGTTTGGATGGTCGAAATCGGAGATATAGCCCGCGAGTTGTATAATGTATGGGTGAGGCAAGCTGCTTTCCCGCCAATTTCCCCCAAGGCCACTGAGACACAGTCGATCGATACTCTCTCTCTCTCTCTTGCATTCGCTTGCTATCAGTGATGACTACACCCTGCAACCGGATTTCTAATGTTAGCACGAAAATATACCTCAGAACAAGGGAATAACAGGGAAAATATGTGATAACTGAAGAAGAGGAGGAAAGTGGGGAAGGAGGGGAGGTAGAGGACTGAGATTTTGCATGGCCCAAGAGCCAAAAAAAACAAATAAATAAAAAAATACAAAAAACGAAATACAAAAAATCGATGTCAAAAGTTGATTTTTTTTTCTCTGACTCTTAAGAGTCTCCCCGCAGTCCGCCGGGGGAACTCTTAAGAGTCTCCCTTCAGTTCCCGGGTTAAGTTAGAGGGTTTGGCCTTTGACTCCTTGCTCAGGATTTGATGTTCAGTAGGATAAGATTCCTTTTGTACTAAACATATTAGTTTCGCTTCTGCTGATCTCAATTCATGGAGTCTGATATGCTTCGAATCTTCACTAAGGAAAGACCTGTGAGCCTGACTTCTCATGTTGTTATTGAAACGGTGTATCCATGCAAATACCCGTATTACTTGATCATAGCTGCTGTAACGTTCCCACTCTACCAACTTGTATCCTGATGTGTAGTACTCACAGTCGAACTACTTAACACATCATCTTGGGGCCGACTTGAAGGATCAGATAATTATGCATTCCCTGAAATCCTAAGGCCATTCAGTTGGAGATATAAGCCATGGAGGTCCATGCCACCAATTAGAGGACGACATAAACTGTTGCGCCGAGATCCCCCAGGAAATTATGTCCTTGGTGCTCACATAGCGAAATTTAGCTGTAGGAACTAAGTTATGTATCTCATCAGTGCGATTAGAAACATAAACAGGTAACACTTTCTGGCTGTGTACCCATGAAAGTGCTATTTGACTGTCGCTCCAGACATAAACGTTTTTAATCTGTAGTATGTCTGTATAAGCATCCAGTGTAACCTTTATTAGACGAGCAGACAGAAGCAATACAGTAAGTTCTAATTTAGGAACTGTAATTTTCTTTATAGGGGCTACTTTGGCCTTTGCTATAGCCAGTTTCGTTTCACTACCATTGCATATGTATATGGCAGTACTGTACGCACTGATACTAGCATCAGAAAAGGCATGTAGATCCACCTGTTGACCACTAATAACCTGACGATTAAGTTGGACCTTGCAACATGTGGAATGGTCGGACCGAATCAACTGCCAAGTATCTTGTAACTCAGTCGGGAGGGGCGTGTCCCAATCAAGTTTTAGCCGCCACAGTTGCTGTAAAAACATACGAGCACGGATAGTTACAGGCAGCAAAAAACTTAGGGGATCAAACAACCTCGCTGACAAGCATAAGTAGTTTCGCTTGGTCATAAGCTCACTGCCGCATGGGGTGTGACAGAAGGATATACAATCTGTGGTAGTGTCCCATTTGTGGCCTAAAAACTTCACCTCACTATTCTCAGTAGCTACACCGTCAGAAGCAAATTGACCTTTCAAAAGATCACTATTGGTGGCCCATTCTCTCAAGTATAGATGAGCCTTGGCAAATATATCGCGGATCTCCCAGCATCTTTCGAGCAATAAATCTTCATCGTCTCCAGTGCCTTGAAGATTGTCCACATAGATCCCCTGCTTTATCTCATTCTTGAAGTCAGGATCTAGTCCAGCCTCCTCAAGATGTCGCAAGATAGTAGCGTTGAGAAGGAACTGGGAACAGGTCGCCCCGAATAAGACGACTCTGAACCTGTAGACCAGATACTCTGAATCTAGATCCATTGGGTCCCGTGGCCATAAAAATGTTGTCGAGTTCCTGTCGTCACGATGGAGTTGAAGCATCAGGAAGGCCTTCTCAATATCGGCGACCCATGCAAACTTATGACATCTGAAGCGCAACATAATTTGCGCGAGATCAGAGACCAGGGACGGACCCGTGTATAGACAATCATTCAGGATATAGGAGCGATCACTGGATTTAGCAGAGCAGTCATACACAATACAAATAGGATGTGGTGGAACTGTCCTTTTTAATCCCATGGTGAGCAAGGTAATGGATGTTATCCCCATACTCACTGAGATCTACTCTTCTCCACAAATCCACGTTGTACCTGCTCGTTTAAAACTGCCGCATAATTCTCGCAATAATTTGGATCCTTGACAAACTGCTTCTGAAGGCCACATAACCTACCAAGTGCTAGATGGAAATTAGTAGGTAATTTACTTTTGTTATCCTTCCAAGGGAGCCTTACCACATACTGACCCCTGCCAGAGTCATACGTTGCAGTCTCTTCATACGAGCTTAACGCTAGCTTGGACTCACGATCAAGTTCATGTGGGTCACTTCCAATATTGTCCAAGTCCCATAGATTATCTATATCAGTACATGTATTATCAGGCACATTTGGCCTAATATGTTTATCTATGGGGCTTACTGCTACCTTGAGGACCGTAACCACCTCCACCTGTGTGTCTTGAGAGGAAGTGGCATAGGATCCAGAAATGGCATACCCTTGGATCGTGGGGAGCATTATTAGCTTATCTACCCGCCGATATCCAGGGTGAACCAGGTCGTAGTAATAATCAGCTCCGACCAGTAGCATAATTCCATTGTTACCAGAGAGTTGATCATCAGCCTGTTTATAACCCTTGCTTCTGAGATATTTCAAATGTGGTTGAGTCTCTTATGGTATATAGAAACTGGGTAGTTTGTCGACCACAACAGCCTTGATGGGACATACCTTTCTTCTATAAACATGGACAATCTCCACTATATCATAGTCACTGGAATCTACTTCACCAGTGAAACCATGGAGACGCAAATTCTCTTGACCCTTGCTGGTACACTTGAGCTGGGGTAATGATGACCGCAGAACGAATGACCTATGCACTGGTCGAGTAAGGTGCGCGCCATTATAGGCTTATTATTACTCCCCACTACTGGCAGCATCATAGTAGGAAGCAATTGACATTCTCGAGAAGCAATGGACATGACAGATACTTTATCACCCTCGCTCTTACTTTTCTCATGTGACTCTTTGGTGGTTCTCCCCTTTTCTTTGCCGTCGTGCCGATCAGACTGGGTGCAAAGGGAAAACCAATGTTTCCCCTTGCAATACTTACAAGGTTTTATGTAGGAATTGGTGCAAGTACTGTTGAAGTGGTCAGACAGCTGGTACATAAATTAAGCGATTTAGCCTTGCCAATTTTCTGTGTAGCCTTAGAATACCTAGGACACTGGTACCACAGATGACCTTGGACACTGCACAACTTGCAACCTAATGATATTGGCCTTTTCTGTTTAGGAGAAGTCTGTACCGGGAAAGCTGCAGTGGATGGCGACAACTCCACGGGTCGGTAGTGTCCAGTACTCTCCATGTTAAACACTTCAGTCTGGTACACCTGCATCAACACTTCCAAGTTTAGTGGAGAGTCGCTTAGTTGTCGTCTTACGATTTCCTTTAGGGGAGAGGGTATCTTGTTCAAGATATTTACACTAAATATTTCCTCCTTGGTGATGGCCATTGTCTCCATAGATCGGAGGAGGCTCTCAAAGGAGGCATAGTACTCCTTTAGGTCTGTCACATCATAGGATGGAGGATCTAGAGTGAAGAATTTAGTAATTAATGCGGTCTTGATGACTTCCTCTCTCCCGTAAGTTCTTTTCAGCAACTCCACTGCAGACTCGTAGCTTGTAGCTTCTAGCTTGTACCCATCGATCAACTTCAATGCCTCCCATTTTAATTGGCCACGGAGATAGGTGAACCTTTGGATGGATGTGAGTGTTTTATTCCGATGGACGGAACACTCAAAGATATCCCAATATCCAGTCCAGGTAGCCGAATCCCCAGAAAAAGTAGGCAAAGTAAGCTTCGGCAGGTTAAAACCAGTCGCCTTTGGTGTACCGGTATCTTAACAGTGTGTGTTTCTTGTGTGGAAAATAGTCTGGCTAAGGCTGTATGAACGTCCTCAAAGTACTCAAGATCTGCTGACATTTCTTCTTCCACATCGTCAGTAATTGTCAATAAACCATATAGCTGCTGAGCATAATTATCATAAGTGGCTAGCGATTTAGTTACAGTAGCAAATTTACCCTTAATTTGATCAGCCGAGGCACTTATTAAATATTCATCAAGATCTCTTAAACACCTATTTAAACTTCCCTTCATCCCTCCTTTCAGATTCTTAAGTTTCTTTAAATCTGTCATCGTTAAGGTCTAATTTTCAGCAACTTAAACTACAATGAGGTCCGACTACAAACCGTTAATCGCTTAGGAATCAACAGCGGCAAACTCCCATTACTTAAGAAATTTACTCAAAAGGAAATACATAGTAGTTTCATCCCCCTTAATTTAAACTATCTAAAGGAAATGATCTAACTGGACAACAACATAAAGTACACTGGGGCTATCAATGAGGAGACTGGCTACTGCGACGCAAGATAGTCCCTTACCATCTTAACGACCTGGGCCAACAAACGATCGCTGCCTTCATGGGTGAGGTGGACGCCGTCCTCGGACATGTATTGGCTCCCTATATGGGGAAAATCGACCACCAAGGTGCTTGTGCTTCCTCTTGAGGAGAGCATTGACCGAGTTCTTAACCTTGTGGTACTCACCTGCCGGAATACACCGAGGAGACGCCCTCTCCCCCAACCCCAATACAAGGCAGCGACCGTTCGTGGATGCCTCAATCTCAAAGGTCAACTCCTTGATCTTAGCCGCTAGCTCCTGCGGGACTACCCCAGAGACGACGTCGTTGCCGCCCAACACTAAAACAGTGATTTCGGGCCTTAGGCTCAAAAGACCATCCCAAGCTGGTTTGGACTTAATATTATCGAGAGTGGCTCCTGGGGCACTAAACACCCTCAATACAAAACCCGGGTCGTAAAACTCTTGGCGGGAGACTCCTAGGCGACTAACATAACTGTGGCCTAATATGCCCACCACTTTTCCCGGGCTCTGATTGTATGAGGAGGTTGGTTTAAATTCACCCCAATGCCACTTCCTGACGCAGCTGTGGGATGATTCCTTTGAGCCATGATGTACCGAAAAAAGAATTAAATACTAAATCCATTCAAATAAAGGGTAAGGTGAAGCACTAATTATTTAAGTCATTTATAGGTAAGCCCAGTTGGTCAAGCTACAATCATGAGGTCTGACTATTGACTGTCAATCGCTTAGGAATTAACAAAGACCGACACTCATAACCGCCACTATAGGCAACTAGGCCTAGGATCTTTTATGAAATTGTAATATAAAAGGTCCCATGAGAACCCTCCCCACCAGCAAAATCAAGAATGAGTCCCACAATGACAAAACACAATGAACACCACAGGCCCACCACCAAAGCGAAATGAATAGCTACCACTGACACCTGCAGGCCTAGCCTAGCCCAACCGCGCGAAATGTAACCAACGAATAACTAACCCAACACACCCTCCAAGAACGGCAAGGAGCACAACGTCCCAAAAACCTGGAAACCAGCCCAAAAAAATATCGTGACAGCGCCAAACAGAACAAAAAATCGAGGGAAAATGCTAGGCTATGAAACCAGGGAAAGGGCAGTCTGCCCAACAAAGTACGAAGCGGCAGCCATTTGCAATACCAAGCGAAGCGGTAGTAAACAAAACACTTATGGGAAAATAATAAGCACAAGGGCACGAAGGATAATTATTTGTCGGGAATTTAGATAAAGAGGTTAAATTGCATATCACTGGTACACGAAAATATCCCAACAAATAGTTATATAATAATTACCAACGAAGTATTCGATGGGTGTAATCCAGTCCCTCACACACGGCTAATACAATTGCATGACATGTAGGAATGTTCACATAATACAATATCGATACAATGAACTTAGCTTAGAGGACTGGTAATGTAGGACTGTTGATATAGATTAATAATTGTAGCACATGGTGAACTATGGGTTGAGTCAGAGCCGGGGGGAAGTTGTTGGCTGTATGGTGTTGATTGAGAGACTAAAGGGCCGGCGTCCGATCGCTTCGCGAAATTACATATGGCTGCCGGCTCATTATAATTATAACCCATAAATTGGTTTCATGATACATCTAGAGCTGATGTAGATATTTAAACATTACAGTTAATATTTAACCTACACTTAATAATAAACTACAATACACAAAGAACTAGCCGAAATCGTACATGCGATATGATACCGCCAAATTCAAATGCCCTATAGGACCTAAACTGTCGGGATCATTACCCTATTCCCGACAACATTCATGATTATCAAATTTCGAATATAGCCTAGAACGTCAACTATCGAATATGAACCGTCAAACATCGAGCTGTTGTCAGCCAGCTCTATGAGTAGGCCTATGTAGGCTAGGCTAGCCTAGTTTTAAATTTAGGCTAGGCTATAGCCTATGTTTAATTTGACTAGCCTAGGCCTATGCTAGGCATATATTTTTAGGGTCAATTTAAAGGAGCCGGACCACAGCATGTTCAATTATTGATTTTTAATTTAGCCTAGGCCTAGGCTAGCCTATAGCCTATGGTTTATAAGCTTTGGCAAGAATGTTAAGTGCGGGCGTACCGCCAGCCTTGTTTACACTACGCGTAGTGGCGTGACTGGCGTCAGACCTTTGCCATCATGTTCCCGTCTATTTTGACTGCCTTTGGATACAATAATAGCCTAGGATGAGGGGGGGCTTTTCCCCCCCTCACCCCCCATGACATATTGTCTAGGCCGACAATATGTCTAGGCCCTATTGCCAGCAGGGGACAAACCACCGAACAAAATCGCCGTCAAAACAGACGTGAATTTAACCACGGCGATCGACAAATGTAAACATGACGGCGGCGGCGGCGGGGGAGACTTCGGACCTTTGCAATCATGTTCTCATCTGTTTTGAATGCCATTGGATACAATAATATGTTGTTATTATAGAAAGCGGCAAGAATGTTAAGTGCGGGCGTACCGCCAGCCTTGTTTACACTACGCGTAGTGGCGTCGAACCATTCCATCATATTCCCGTCTATTTTGACTGGCTTTGGATATAAAAATACATAGCCTAACCAAAAAACCTAACCTAACCTAACTTAGTATGTAGTAATGACAGGGGGCAAATAGCAGAAAATATAGCGTCGAAATAGACGGGAACGTAACTGCGAGCGCACAAGATGACGACCGTACAGGGTGCCAAAACAGAAAATATCCAGTTCTGGATCATTTTTGTAAGTTTACAAGGATCAACTTTGCGCGGTGTCCGGGGCGGGTGCGGGGGGCTGCGCCCCCCGCACACATCGAGCTCTGGATTTATCCGTTTATATTTACATTAGTAGCTGCATTTGGACTTCAATACAGGTGATATATAATAGTTCAAAAACATAGCCAATGTAGAGTACAGTGTAGAGCATAGCAATATAGTTTGATGAGTTTAATGTAGAAATAGAATGGCAGGTTTAGCGGGCTCCTGGGACAGTCAAAGCCAATTTCAGGATCAATATTTTTTCAGATGTTAGGTTCGGGATCACAAAGAAAATGGACGAATTTTGGCACACTGCGACCGTACATCCATCCCTAGAAAGCTTATATACCATATAGGCCTAAATAACAAATCCAAAAAAATCATCCTTGAAAATTGGCTTGGTCCGACTCCTTTATACTGACCAATTTAGACATAGGTATGACAATATGGTATATATTGGCAAAAATATGCAGGATTCGAAGTTGCATAATAAATCGTAGGCAGTGTCCACCAACCTTTAACTGTCTTCGTGGTGCGATGTATAAGGTGTTGATTTTCGGTGTGAGCATCCTGGGTTCGAATCCACGGACTGCCACATGTGTTTGTAAATTTCATTAATCGATGTTAGGAGTATGGTTGGTTGTTGGAAGGAACATAATAATTGATATTGGTTCAGGAGTAATTTATCGAGAGGACTTCCCTAAGTGGTTAAGGCCCCATTAATTGCTCTTTCCATTCACATATGCATAGCCTACGTGAGTTGCAGTTGGGATGTGTGTACATGCTTAGATTGATATGCAGGATTCGAAGTTGCATAATAAATCGTAGGCAGTGTCCACCAACCTTTAACTGTCTTCGTGGTGCGATGTATAAGGTGTTGATTTTCGGTGTGAGCATCCTGGGTACGTATCCACGGACTGCCACATGTGTTTGTAAATTGCATTAATCGATTTTAGGAGTATGGTTGGTTGTTGGAAGGAACATAATAATTGATATTGGTTCAGGAGTAATTTATCGAGAGGACTTCCCTAAGTGGTTAAGGCCCCATTAATTGCTCTTTCCATTCACATATGCATAGCCTACGTGAGTTGCAGTTGGGATGTGTGTACATGCTTAGATTGATATGCAGGATTCGAAGTTGCATAATAAATCGTAGGCAGTGTCCACCAACCTTTAACTGTCTTCGTGGTGCGATGTATAAGGTGTTGATTTTCGGTGTGAGCATCCTGGGTTCGAATCCACGGACTGCCACATGTGTTTGTAAATTTCATTAATCGATTTTAGGAGTATGGTTGGTTGTTGGAAGGAACATAATAATTGATATTGGTTCAGGAGTAATTTATCGAGAGGACTTCCCTAAGTGGTTAAGGCCCCATTAATTGCTCTTTCCATTCACATATGCATAGCCTACGTGAGTTGCAGTTGGGATGTGTGTACATGCTTACATTGATATGCAGGATTCGAAGTTGCATAATAAATCGTAGGCAGTGTCCACCAACCTTTAACTGTCTTCGTGGTGCGATGTATAAGGTGTTGATTTTCGGTGTGAGCATCCTGGGTTCGAATCCACGGACTGCCACATGTGTTTGTAAATTTCATTAATCGATTTTAGGAGTATGGTTGATTGTTGGAAGGAACATAATAATTGATATTGGTTCAGGAGTAATTTATCGAGAGGACTTCCCTAAGTGGTTAAGGCCCCATTAATTGCTCTTTCCAATCACATATGCATAGCCTACGTGAGTTGCAGTTGGGATGTGTGTACATGCTTACATTGATATGCAGGATTCGAAGTTGCATAATAAATCGTAGGCAGTGTCCACCAACCTTTAACTGTCTTCGTGGTGCGATGTATAAGGTGTTGATTTTCGGTGTGAGCATCCTGGGTTCGAATCCACGGACTGCCACATGTGTTTGTAAATTGCATTAATCGATTTTAGGAGTATGGTTGGTTGTTGGAAGGAACATAATAATTTATATTGGTTCAGGAGTAATTTATCGAGAGGACTTCCCTTAGTGGTTAAGGCCCCATTAATTGCTCTTTCCATTCACATATGCATAGCCTACGTGAGTTGCAGTTGGGATGTGTGTACATGCTTACATTGATATGCAGGATTCGAAGTTGCATAATAAATCGTAGGCAGTGTCCACCAACCTTTAACTGTCTTCGTGGTGCGATGTATAAGGTGTTGAATTTCGGTGTGAGCATCCTGGGCTCGAATCCACGGACTGCCACATGTGTTTGTACATTTCATTAATCGATTTTAGGAGTATGGTTGGTTGTTGGAAGGAACATAATAATTGATGTTGGTTCAGGAGTAATTTATCGAGAGGACTTCCCTAAGTGGTTAAGGCCCCATTAATTGCTCTTTCCATTCACATATGCATAGCCTACGTGAATTGCAGTTGGGATGTGTGTACATGCTTACATTGATATGCAGGATTCGAAGTTGCATAATAAATCGTAGGCAGTGTCCACCAACCTTTAACTGTCTTCGTGGTGCGATGTATAAGGTGTTGATTTTCGGTGTGAGCATCCTGGGTTCGAATCCACGGACTGCCACATGTGTTTGTACATTTCATTAATCGATTTTAGGAGTATGGTTGATTGTTGGAAGGAACATAATAATTGATATTGGTTCAGGAGTAATTTATCGAGAGGACTTCCCTAAGTGGTTAAGGCCCCATTAATTGCTCTTTCCATTCACATATGCATAGCCTACGTGAGTTGCAGTTAGGATGTGTGTACATGCTTAGATTGATATGCAGGATTCGAAGTTGCATAATAAATCGTAGGCAGTGTCCACCAACCTTTAACTGTCTTCGTGGTGCGATGTATAAGGTGTTGATTTTCGGTGTGAGCATCCTGGGTTCGAATCCACGGACTGCCACATGTGTTTGTAAATTTCATTAATCGATTTTAGGAGTATGGTTGGTTGTTGGAAGGAACATAATAATTGATATTGGTTCAGGAGTAATTTATCGAGAGGACTTCCCTAAGTGGTTAAGGCCCCATTAATTGCTCTTTCCATTCACATATGCATAGCCTACGTGAGTTGCAGTTGGGATGTGTGTACATGCTTAGATTGATATGCAGGATTCGAAGTTGCATAATAAATCGTAGGCAGTGTCCACCAACCTTTAACTGTCTTCGTGGTGCGATGTATAAGGTGTTGATTTTCGGTGTGAGCATCCTGGGTTCGAATCCACGGACTGGCACATGTGTTTGTAAATTTCATTAATCGATTTTAGGAGTATGGTTGGTTGTTGGAAGGAACATAATAATTGATATTGGTTCAGGAGTAATTTATCGAGAGGACTTCCCTAAGTGGTTAAGGCCCCATTAATTGCTCTTTCCATTCACATATGCATAGCCTACGTGAGTTGCAGTTGGGATGTGTGTACATGCTTAGATTGATATGCAGGATTTGAAGTTGCATAATAAATCGTAGGCAGTGTCCCCCAACCTTTAACTGTCTTCGTGGTGCGATGTATAAGGTGTTGATTTTCCGTGTGAGCATCCTGGGTTCGAATCCACGGACTGCCACATGTGTTTGTAAATTGCATTAATCGATTTTAGGAGTATGGTTGGTTGTTGGAAGGAACATAATAATTGATATTGGTTCAGGAGTAATTTATCGAGAGGACTTCCCTAAGTGGTTAAGGCCCCATTAATTGCTCTTTCCATTCACATATGCATAGCCTACGTGAGTTGCAGTTGGGATGTGTGTACATGCTTAGATTGATATGCAGGATCCAAAGTTGCACAATAAATCGTAGGCAGTGTCAACCAACCTTTAACTGTCTTCGTGGTGCGATGTATAAGGTGTTAACTGTCTTCGTGGTGTGATGTATAAGGTGTTGATTTTTGGTGTGAGCATCCTGGGTTCGAATCCATGGACTGCCACATGTGTTTGTAAATTTCATTAATCGATTTTAGGAGTATAGTTGGTTGTTGGAAGGAACATAATAATTGATATTGCTTCAGGAGTAATTTATCGAGAGGACTTCCCTAAGTGGTTAAGGCCCCATTAATTGCTCTTTCCATTCACTTATGCATAGCCTACGTGAGTTGCAGTTGGGATGTGTGTACATGCTTAGATTGATATGCAGGATTCGAAGTTGCATAATAAATCGTAGGCAGTGTCCACCAACCTTTAACTGTCTTCGTGGTGCGATGTATAAGGTGTTGATTTTCGGTGTGAGCATCCTGGGTTCGAATCCACGGACTGCCACATGTGTTTGTAAATTTCATTAATCGATTTTAGGAGTATGGTTCGTTGTTGGAAGGAACATAATAATTGATATTGGTTCAGGAGTAGTTTATCGAGAGGACTTCCCTAAGTGGTTAAGGCCCCATTAATTGCTCTTTCCATTCACATATGCATAGCCTACGTGAGTTGCAGTTGGGATGTGTGTACATGCTTAGATTGATATGCAGGATCCAAAGTTGCACAATAAATCGTAGGCAGTGTCAACCAACCTTTAACTGTCTTCGTGGTGCGATGTATAAGGTGTTAACTGTCTTCGTGGTGTGATGTATAAGGTGTTGATTTTTGGTGTGAGCATCCTGGGTTCGAATCCACGGACTGCCACATGTGTTTGTAAATTTCATTAATCGATTTTAGGAGTATAGTTGGTTGTTGGAAGGAACATAATAATTGATATTGCTTCAGGAGTAATTTATCGAGAGGACTTCCCTAAGTGGTTAAGGCCCCATTAATTGCTCTTTCCATTCACTTATGCATAGCCTACGTGAGTTGCAGTTGGGATGTGTGTACATGCTTAGATTGATATGCAGGATTCGAAGTTGCATAATAAATCGTAGGCAGTGTCCACCAACCTTTAACTGTCTTCGTGGTGCGATGTATAAGGTGTTGATTTTCGGTGTGAGCATCCTGGGTTCGAATCCACGGACTGCCACATGTGTTTGTACATTTCATTAATCGATTTTAGGAGTATGGTTGGTTGTTGGAAGGAACATAATAATTGATATTGGTTCAGGAGTAATTTATCGAGAGGACTTCCCTAAGTGGTTAAGGCCCCATTAATTGCTCTTTCCATTCACATATGCATAGCCTACGTGAGTTGCAGTTGGGATGTGTGTACATGCTTAGATTGATATGCAGGATTCGAAGTTGCATAATAAATCGAAGGCAGTGTCCACCAACCTTTAACTGTCTTCGTGGTGCGATGTATAAGGTGTTGATTTTCGGTGTGAGCATCCTGGGTTCGAATCCACGGACTGCCACATGTGTTTGTAAATTTCATTAATCGATTTTAGGAGTATGGTTGGTTGTTGGAAGGAACATAATAATTGATATTGGTTCAGGAGTAATTTATCGAGAGGACTTCCCTAAGTGGTTAAGGCCCCATTAATTGCTCTTTCCATTCACATATGCATAGCCTACGTGAGTTGCAGTTGGGATGTGTGTACATGCTTAGATTGATATGCAGGATCCAAAGTTGCATAATAAATCGTAGGCAGTGTCCACCAACCTTTAACTTAGTTGTCTTCGTGGTGCGATGTATAAGGTGTTGATTTTCGGTGTGAGCATCCTGGGTTCGAATCCACGGACTGGCACATGTGTTTGTAAATTTCATTAATCGATTTTAGGAGTATGGTTGGTTGTTGGAAGGAACATAATAATTGATATTGGTTCAGGAGTAATTTATCGAGAGGACTTCCCTAAGTGGTTAAGGCCCCATTAATTGCTCTTTCCATTCACATATGCATAGCCTACGTGAGTTGCAGTTGGGATGTGTGTACATGCTTAGATTGATATGCAGGATTCGAAGTTGCATAATAAATCGTAGGCAGTGTCCACCAACCTTTAACTGTCTTCGTGGTGCGATGTTTATACATCGCACCACGAAGACAGTCTGTTGAGCAATGAAGACAGGTGTTGATTTTCGGTGTGAGCATCCTGGGTTCGAATCCACGGACTGCCACATGTGTTTGTAAATTTCATTAATCGGAGTATGGTTGGTTGTTGGAAGGAACATAATAATTGCATAGTGTTGTTGTTGTCAATGCTGTTAAATTTAGCTACATTTCCGCTACATTACCTGAATTTGATTTAGTGGCAAGTTCTGTCTATAATATCAAGAATTCTAGCGGTATTCGGACCATTTTGAATAATAATAATTTGGAGTAAAGGGTATTTATTTTTCTAACCATGTTGTATCGCTAGATACAATCTAGCACTATTTTATTTCTTGGTAACTCTGATGACAATTTAATTCTACCAATCAGATAAAAGGTAATGTCTCCACCTCAATGATATAGTCATGAAGTCCAATATAACGATAACGGGTTATACTCTGTAGGATATCATACATATCCTTCACAAGTCATGTCCCAATTATAAGAGATACCCAACCTTCCCATCTTCCCCTTCGCAAAGATGTGGTTGAGTATCAACCGAAATGAGTCAAATATGGAGATGCGGAATAAGGTGATACTCATGACGGCCTTTGTGGTGAAATATATGTGGTGCATGGATCAACGCAAAACTGTCAACCATCATCTACTGAAGGGAGCGGTTTCCGAGAACATGTTGGAGAGTCACCTGTTGGATGTCATCTCCCCACCGGACCGGGTTGAAATAGTGGAGGAATATTCATTTTCATGGATGGCGGGAGGATGGATGGGAGATTTAATATTTGTGTTGTGGGATTTCTTTGAGATACATCGGCACTATACCGCCACCTTCCAACACCGTTCTCGCGTCAGGGACAATTTTATCCAAGCTAAACATATATTTATAGACCAAAATGAGCAAATGGATCGGGTTATAGAACTACACGACCTCTCCATGTATTCGATAGATATAGGGTATACTTTACATCATTATCACGTCTCATCAACCATAAGTAATTTAAGCCGAGACATTTGGTTTGAGGCGTACCAATTACACGTGAGTTTGGAACATCATCATATCGAGTTTTGGCAATGTAGAAATGTGAATGAAATACTGCAGAATTGGTATCAAAGGTATGGGCTGGATGATATGGTAGAGGCCTCACAATACCCATTCTACAATAATATTAAAACATTAGTATCGGAGGGCCTCTCTTTCATTATTCCGGAGCCACAGAGGGAGCCATGGGTTCAAAGAATGATTGGAAAGGTCCCACGATATCCATTCTATAATAATGTTAAAAATAATGTTAAAAAATTAGTATCGCAGGTCTTCTCTTTCACTATTCCGATGCGAAGGAGGGGGCCAATGAAAACGATCTTTCTAAACGAAAGATATTTCGCATGGCGGGCATTGTTGGAGCACCATAGAGACGTTAAAATAAAAACGGGGCTCACCATTCCTATCTGTATCTCACAAGGATTTACAGACAATCTTTTGGATAGTGAAAAGGATTTGATATCCGTGTTATATACATTTGGATCAAGATTTTTTTTTTTCGCTAAAGGGTATAATTATATAAAGGGCGATCACCAACCCCTAATGAGATAGTCATGGCCTCCTCATTGGGTTCTTCTTCTCTGGAGGACATTATACGTATCCTTCGTTCGTCGTGTCCCAAATATAATCACCCCATCTTCGTAAAGACATTGTCGAGTATCAACCGTGAGTTTAGCTATGGAGAAGCGGGATAAGGTGATACTCCTGAAAGCCTTCGTGGTGAAACGTATGTGGTCCACGGATCTACGCGAAGCCGTCAACCGTCATCTGCCTGGAGCGGGCGGTTTCCGAGAACATGTTGGAGAGTAAGCTGTTGAATGTCGTCTCCCCACCGGAACCCGACCGAGAGCTGGCTCATATAAGAGGAGCAACCATGGAAGAATTGGTGTTGATGTTGTGGGATTTCTTCGAGATACACCGACACTACACCACCGTCTTCCAACACCGTTCTCGCGTTAGCGACAATTTTCGCAGAACTATCCGCCACTGTATAGACTTGAACAGATACCTGGGGACGGTTATCAACCTACACGACCTATCCATGTATTCAATGGACCAATCTATAGGGTATACTCTACACCATTTTCACGTCTCATTAACCATAAGTAAGTTAAGCCAAGATATTTGGAAAGAGGCGTACCAATTACACAAGTTCGGAACCTCATCATGTGTTTTGGCAATGTGGAAATGTGAACGAAAAATAAAGACTTGGTATATAAGGTATGGGCTGAATTTCTTGATCGAGGTCTCACCATTCTGCGAAAATGTTAACGATATAGTATCACGGGTCCTCTCTTTCATAAATCCGGGGGGAAAGAGCCCGCCAAAGTATTGAAGGCTTGAGGGAGAGGTCTCCCAATACCCCTTTTACAATAACGTTGAACAGGCGGTATTGTGGGTCCTCCCTTTCAATACTCCGAAGCGAAAGAGGGGGCCAATGGAATCAATCTTTCTATACGAAAGATTTTTCATGTGGCGGGCGTCGTTGGAGTATTATAGGGAAGTTGAAGCAGAATTGGATCTCACCATTCCTATTCCCCACAAGGATTTGCGGACAATCTTTTGGACAATGAAAGGGAGACACTTAAATGGCTAACATTGGCTCTGACAGCTAACATGAATGAAATCTACCATAAGCCTTATATGTAAATAAAATGTAAAACTCACCAAATTCAATTTTATTGATATTATCCCCATAACGAAATACCCCCGTTCACATGGTGGGCATTGTTGGAGCACCATAGAGATAATCCCTATCTGCATTTCATATGGAGTTACGGACAATCTTTTGGATATTATAGAAAGGGCGATCACCACCTCCAATGGTATAGTCATGGCCTCCTCATTAACAATAATAGAAGGTTCTTCTTCTCTGGAGGACATTATACGTATCCTTCGTTCGTCATGTCCCAAATATAATTACCCCATCTTCGTAAAGACGAGTGAATAGTGGGAAATATGGTGGTTACTGAAGAAGTCCGAAAAATTAACTCTGAAGGATTGATTTTAGCCATTAATTTGTTTCAAATTAATGTTTCCAGAGAATACCACGGGGAGGTAAGACCAATCATACTCCATATTCAATTTAGTTATTACCATGATTATATTATTTATTTAATATAATTAAATATATTATTTATGATTACCAATCATACTCCATATTCAATTTAGTTAGGGGGTATACCACGAGAGGTAAAGACCAATCTTCCGGGGGTAAAGACCAATCATACTCCATATTCAATTTAGTTAGGGGGTTATAACCACGGGGGTATAAAGACCAATCATACTCCATATTCAATTTAGTTAGGGAGTATACCACGAGAGGTAAAGACCAATCTTCCGGGGGTAAAGACCAATCATACTCCATATTCAATTTAGTTAGGGGGTTATAACCACGGGGGTATAAAGACCAATCATACTCCATATTCAATTTAGTTAGGGAGTATACCACGAGAGGTAAAGACCAATCTTCCGGGGGTAAAGACCAATCATACTCCATATTCAATTTAGTTAGGGGGTTATAACCACGGGGGTAAAGACCAATCATACTCCATATTCAATTTAGTTAGGGAGTATACCACGGGAGGTAAAGACCAATCTTCCTCGACTGCACACTTCTCCAATTACCACCATGGGAACGGGTTACTTCTAAGGATATTGCATTTGTGATGATGTTCGCGTTTGAGGTTGTGAAGAAAAACGAAGATGTCTCAAGCCTGAATTATATCACCCAACAATGTTTCGGTGTGCCTCCTAAATTTGTATTTCAGCATCACAAGATGTCTAAAGCCTGAATGATATCAACCAAGAATGTTTTGGTGTACCTATTCCTCTTGCTCACTTAGTTCCTCTCTCAAATGCAACGAAAGATTTTTCATGTGGTGGGCGGGAAGTTGAAGTACAATTGGGTCTCACCATTCCTATCTATACCCCACAAGGATTTGTGGACAATCTTTTGGCCAGTTAAATGGCTAACATAAATAAAATGTAAAACTCACCAAATTTAATTTTATTGATCCCATGACGAAATATGGAGCCTTTCTAGACAGAGACAGTAACACCGCCGTCAATATTGCTAAGAAACTTTACCTGGATTCTTTTTTTGTCTTCTTTATCCACATTACAAAGAGGAGTCAAGGTGGAAAAGAAACATGTTTTCTGGTTAAATAAAGTTTATTGTAAAAAAATCATACCACACCGTGCACACACACGTGACGGAGGTGTGAGTAGTACGGCTCTAAATAAAAAAGGGTCGTACATAACCCCAAAGTTATATTCTATTTTTAATTTTTGTTTTTCACCTCAATACCGTAATGCCTCAAGACACCAATCAACCTCCCCCTGTTGTGAAAAAGGTCCCTGAATATACTGAGCTGTTGTTGACACTTGTTCAGGTTATTCACGAGTGTGTTGAGGTTGTTGCTGTTGATCATGACGTGTCCAAGTGGTGGTGGTGGTGGTGGGTGTTGTTGTTGCTGTTGTTGTTGTTGCTTTCGTCGTCTGGAGGCGCAACGTGTAACCATTCGGCCATCGTCACCGCGAAGGACATATATGATATCCTGCAGAGAATAAGCCATCCACTTCAATGAGGAATAACCCATCCACTTAAATGAGGACTCCATGACTTTAATAATGAGGTGGAGACGTTATCTTTTATCTGATTAGTAGAATTAAATTGTCGTCAAGAAATAAAAATATTGTTAAATATTGTAATTGGTACGCCTCATTCCAAATGTCTTGGCTTAAATTATTTATGGTTGATAAGACGTGATAATGATGATGATGTAAAGTATACCCTATAGATTGATCTATCGAATACATGGAGAGGTCGTGTAGTTTGATAACCCGATCCATTTGCTCATTTTGGTCTATAAATATGTGTTTAGCTTGGATAAAATTGTCCCTGACGCGAGAACGGTGTTGGAAGACGGCGGTATAGTGCCGATGTATCTCAAAGAAATCCCACAACACAAACACCAAATGTTCAATCAATGTAAATATATGACTCTCCACTGTTCCATCCCGTTTGGAATCCGGTGGGGAGATGACATCCAACAGGTGACTCTCCAACATGTTCTCGGAAACCGCTCGCTTCAGCAGATGACGGTTGACGGTTTCGCGTAGATCCATGCACCACATAAGTTTCACCACCAAGGCCGTCATGAGTATCACCTTATCCTGCATCTCCATATTTGACTCACTTCGGTTGATACTCAACCACATCTTTACGAAGGGGTCACATTCTGGGACGGTTGGGTGTCTCGTATAAGTGGGACATGACTCGTGAAGGACATGTATGATATCCTGCAGAGAATAACCCATCCACTTCAATGAGGACTATATGACTATAACATTGAGGTGGAGACGTTACCTTTTATCTGATTGGTAGAATTAAATTGTCGTCAGAGTTACCAAGAAATAAAATCGTGCTAGATTTTGTCTAGCGATTCAACATGGTTAGAAAAATAAATACCCTTTATTCCAGATTATTATTATTCAAAATGGCCCGAATACCGCTAGAATTCTTGATATTATAACTTGCCACTAAATCGAATTCAGCTAATGTAGCGGAAATGTAGCTAAATTTAATAACATTGACGACAACAACACTATGAAATTAATAGTTTCAATCATTTGCCCATTTTGCCGACTTTGTCAACTGTCATAATCCACGGGTAGTTTGAAACACATTTCTTCATCATTACCGGATTTCTGGTAGTATAGGCAACAGTTGATTGATATCTGCCACGTATCCCGTTACAGATATTTCCACCTTACACTTCAAAAGACGTAGTGACTGAGGATGTACGGGTTGTGGTCTCAGAGGGTTTAGGGGAGCTATATATATATATATATATATATATATATATATATATATACATACATACAAGACAGGGCTGGGTGAGCATGGGATTTGTTGTTTATGGGAGTGACGCACCCTAGACCACCTGTCTACCTATCCATCGACATTACAAAGAGGAGTCAAGGTGGCAAAGAAACGCGTTTTCTGGTCAAATAAAGTTTATTGTAAAAAAAAACTCCAATCAATACTAAATGGGGAGCCACCACAGGAGCCATCGTTTTCAGCGATACATAAATAACAAGTCAATGGAGAGACTACACCGCCCCCCTCACTCAAATCTACCAATCGACACTAAATGGGGGGCCACCACAATTGGGAGCCATCGTTTTCAGCGATATATAAATAACAAGTCAATGGAGAGACTACCCTCACTCAAATCTACAATAGATTTATTCATGTGTGAAACCTCTTCACTTCCAAGACTACCTTGCAGGATCTTTTGTAGTTATAATTCCTCAATCATTCCCTTGGAGCTACCTGATGAAGACCGACTCCATGGACCTTCGTCACTGTAATGTTGTCACATATAGTTATTTAATTGTATCTTGGCCGTGATGTCTTTCGTGGCAGTTCCATTTGGTATGCTGCGGAATTGGGTAAATATTTGATCCCGATTAATGCTAGAGATTTTCCTGGATGTCTTTTCAACAGTATTATCTGAAATGCATAGATGTACTTGGAGTGTGTCCACACGGGGTTCTGTCATCAAACTCAAAAACATTTCGAATTCTTCCATTTGGGTTTTATTTTTCAGGAGGAGGCAATGACCAGAATTGTAAAGGGCCAGACTCTTGAGTATCTCAGCCGCCGGCGTCCAGAGTTTTCTGGTGGAAACACCGTCTCCTACACCAACGGTGAATATTTGAAAAGCCTCATTCTTCAATTGGGCACATTCTTTTATAATGTCTCTTTCATCTACAACTTCAGTGTCTGTAATGATCAACATATTTATTGGGAGTTGACTGCAGCACCCATAACCAAATGTGATGGCCTTCATGATCTCGGTGGTGGTGCATTGTTGTCCCGTTCTAGATGTCTGCTCTTGTATAGGTAGACGCCGTCGTGTGGGACCAACCTGGTCCTACCACTCATATCACTTTCTAATCCACACACATATTCATGAGCTAACGTAATATCACTTTTTATCCATACATACTCACGAGCTAACCTAACATTATCACTTTCTAGCCCACATACATACTCACGAGCTAACCTAATATTTGTTCTAGTGACTGCCTTGGTGGTATCAAACAAAGGTTTTAATTTACAACCAAAGGGGATCATGTTAAATCCGGTGCATGTCTCACTACTAAGTGCTAGTACCCAATATAGGGCACACATTTGCGCCGTCTCCATCTTCGTCCCAGACTCCATGCTGCCCGAACAATTCATTAAAAGTATCATCTCGCCCGGGTCCCGGTGGGGCAAATCTACATGGGTAAGGTCAAGCTGTCCATTCACCATTATCACATCATCCTTCATATGGGAATTGGCCGCCTTGGGATTTCCCTCTTCGTGGAAAGCCTGGATCTTCTTCTCGTGGGTGATTTTCATTTCCCAATCATGTTGTTGGGGTCCATCTTTCATCCATATTATCCATATCACCCTACCATCACCCCCTTTTATTTCAGTAATTCCATTATCGTGCATTGGGTACACCTTTACATCTTTGACATTACTTAGGATGGCATTTACTGTTAAACTGTAGTTATTATTGTGTTCCAGAGGCTTCTTCTCATAAGCGGAACCACAATAACTAGGCCTATACCTAGGCCATAACACAGTAGGGAGCACTAGAGTACTAACTCCGTCTTCATTCACTGGTAACAACTGTAACATTTGTATCTCGATATCCACTTTAGCTTCATGGGATATGTTTCCCAAATGGATTTCTAATACGTTTTCATGCTCGTTTATTTTCTTTCCAATGAAGGCACGTTTTCCCTGTTTGATAGATGCTCGTAATTCTGCCTCCGCCTTTTCCTTCTCGAGATTTCCTTCAATAATTGAGTAGGTGTCATTGACAGTTGTCATGAGCGTGGATTTGTTTTGGTGAATCTACTTTGGATGTTAGTAGCCCAAATAGCCCAAAGTTTATTATAAAAAAACATACCACACCGTGCACACATGTGGCGGAGGTGTGAGTAGTACGGCTCTAAATAAAAAAAGGCCGTATATGGCAAACCAATACTTACTCAGACAATTGGTGGGATCAGTGTTATTTGCCCGTTAAAGGGTTAGGTGTCCATACATATTATGAATAGAGTTTCTGGTAGAGTCCTAATAATTTCTCTTATAATGTCTATGTATGGGGTAAGGTTATGGCCGCTTAATAACCGTGTGGCCTCTACAGTTTTTGGAAACTTCTTATCTCCATATACAGAATTCAGAATGGTTAAAGCTAGTGTTGTCGATTAGACATCAGAGGGTATTCTGGTGTCGGCCAAGTTCTCTTTCCACGGGTAAGGGGACTTATACTGGATTCTTCTACGTTGTCTTTATCGACATTACAAAGAGGAGTCAAGGTGGAAAAGAAACGCATTTTCTGGTTAAATAAAGTTTATTGTAAAAAAATCATACCACACCGTGCACACACGTGACGGAGGTGTGAGTAGTACGGCTCTAAATAAAAAAAGGTCGTATATGAAACCCCGAAGGTTAGTTAAGGGCTAGCAATGGTAGATTTAATTCATGTTAGCTGTCAGAGCCAATGTTAGCCATTTAAGTGTCTCCCTTTCATTGTCCAAAAGATTGTCCGCAAATCCTTGTGGGGTACAGATAGGAATGGTGAGACCCAATTCTGCTTCAACTTCCCTATAATACTCCAACGACGCCCGCCACATGAAAAATCTTTCGTATAGAAAGATTGATTTCATTGGCCCCCTCTTTCGCTTCGGAATAGTGAAAGGGAGGACCCACGATACCGCCTGTTTAACGTTATTGTAAAAGGGGTATCGGGAGACCTCTCCCTCAAGCCTTCGATACTTTGGCGGGCTCTTTCCCCCCGGAATTATGAAAGAGGGGATCCGCGATACTATATTGTTAACATTTTGGTAGAATGGTGAGACCTCTATCATATAATTCAGCCCATACCTTATATACCGATTCTTTATTTTTTCGTTCACATTTCCACATTGCCAAAACTCAACATGATGAGGTTCTGAACTCGTGTGTAATTGGTATGCCTTTTTCCAAATATCTTGGCTTAACTCACTTATGGTTAATGAGACGTGAAAATAGTGTAGATTATACCCTATAGATTGGTCCATTGAATACATGGATAGGTCGTGTAGTGCGATAACCCTCTCTAGTGATCTATTCAAGTCTATATACTGGCGGTTAGTTCTGCGAAAATTGTCTCTAACGCGAGAACGGTGTTGGAAGACGGCGGTGTAATGTCGGTGTATCTCGAAGAAATCCCACAACACCAACACCAATTCTTCCATGGTTGCTCCTCCTATATGAGCCAGCTCTCGGTCGGGTTCCGGTGGGGAGACGATATTCAACACCTCACTCTCCAACATGTTCTCGGAAACCGCCCGCTCCAGCAGATGACGGTTGACGGCTTCGCGTAGATCCGTGGACCACATGCGTTTCACCACGAAAGCTGTTAGGAGTATCATCTTATCCCGCTTCTCCATAGCTAACTCACGGTTGATACTCGATAATGTCTTTACGAAGATGGGGTAATCATATTTTGGACACGATGAACGAAGGATACGTATAATGTCCTCCAGAGATGAAGAACCCAATGAGGAGGCCATGACTATCTCATTGGGGGTTGGTGATCACCCTTTATATAATTATACTCTTTAGCGAAAAAGAAAAAAAAAATCTTTAACCAAATTTATATAACACGGATATCAAATCCTTTTCACTATCCAAAAGATTGTCCGTAAACCCTTGTGAGATGCAGATAGGAATGGTGTGACCCGTTTTTATTTTAACGTCTCTGTTGTGCTCCAACAAGGCCCGCCATGCGAAATATCTTTCGTTTAGAAAGATCGTTTTCATTGGCTCCCTCCTTCGCATCGGAATGGTGAAAGAGAAGACCTGCGATACCAATTTTTTAACATTATTTTTAACATTATTACAGAATGGGTATCGTGGGACCTTTCCAATCATTCTTTTGCCCCATGGCTCCCACTGTGGCTTCGGAATAATGAAAGAGAGAACCTCCGATACTAATGTTTTAATATTATTGTAGAATGGGTATCGTGAGGCCTCTACCATATCATCCAGCCCATACCTTTGATACCAATTCTGCAATTTTTCATTCACATTTCTACATTGCCAAAACTCAATATGATGAGGTTCCTCCACTGTTCCATCCCGGTCGGGATCCGGTGGGGAGATGACATCCAATAGGTGACTCTCCAACATGTTCTCGGAAACACCTCTTCACCGCCTCTTCTAACTCCCTCACCTTCCAAATGTAATTGTTGTTCTTTGACAGCATCAACATTAACTTTTTTCCTTTTGGTAGGTGTAGTAGGTAGGTGTAGTTCCTTCGGTGGTGTGGTGGTAGTATTATTATTACATCTCCATGGTTCCCTAACATTAATCATTCTGGCTAAATCAGAGGCATTTCTCAAGCCCAAAAGTAGCGGCTTTAAAAGTTAGCACCATACCCTTAAGTAGAGTAGGTTGGTTGTGGTGGGTTGGTTTGGTTGTAGTAGTCGTCGTATAAGTGACAGTAGTAGTAGAAGAAGCAGTAGTAAGTAGCCTACTGGTGGTGGTGGTGGTGGTGGCAGCTAGAATAAGAGTGGTATAAACCTCATACCACCACCCTTATATATATATATATGGACGGACACCAACGGAAGGCGTTGAATGTAGCTGTAAAACATGACGTCACTCACCATCTGCGCATGCGTGAGAATCTAGGCCCCCTTGGCCCCGCCCCTCACCTCCGTTGCGTTTAAATATACCCTTCAAACCGTTACACCCAAATCTCTCCATAGCTCACTCGGTAGAACGCCTGCCCGTCACTGAGGAAACCAGGGATCGATCCCACCCGTATTTGGTATATTTTGTATTTTGTTATTTCGTTATATTGGTTATTTTTGTTATATTTTAGGGATAGGTTAGGTTAATCTAATCTAATCCAATAAAATAGTTGTACATTTGAGATGCGGGGTTTGGGATTCTCACGCATGCGCAGATGGTGAGTGATGTCATGTTTTAGAGCTACATTCAACGCCTCCCGACACCAACCCTCTAGCGGGTAAAAAACTCACCTATCCCACAGCCTTTCTTGGCACACACCCGATACGGCTCTAAATGGAAAAGGATTGTATATAACCCCGAAGCGACCAAACCATACTGACCCTTCTTACCACATTCTGGATCGGCGAGTTGTTTGCTGTGGGAATCCCCTAGCTCATTATGGGTCTGACGGTGAATTTTATAACTTCACGACAGATGGGGCATTTATAGATATCAAGATTACAGGATGCACAGGTTACCATATGTGTACAAGGTAGGAATACAGTGTCCATCCTATTATCAAAACACACCTTACATAGGTAATCATCGGGAAATGATGGGGGGTTTCTCATTCCTCTCTGGGAATTCTTCAACGGACTGGCCTCGGGTTGTTTCTTCAGTTTGGTTCAGGGTAGCGGTAGTTTCGGGTGGTGATTGGTTGGTTGTTTCTTCTTCAGATTGGAGGTTGATAGCGGTGACTTCAGATGGAGGTTCTTCTTCAACGGACTGGCCGTGTGGAGTTGTTGTTTCTTCTTCAGGTGGGGGTTGGTGGTGGGTAGAATGCTGAGGATTTGTTGTTTCTTCTTCGGATAGGAGGGGTTGGTGGTTAGCGGTTTCTTCGGGTGGGGGTTGGTGGTGGGTAGAGTGCTGCGGATTTGTTGTCTCTTCTTCGGATAGGGGTTGGTGGTTAGCGGTTTCTTCGGGTGGGGATTGGTGGTGGGTAGAGTGCTTCGGATTTGTTGTTTCTTCTTCGGATAGGGTTTGGTGGTTAGCGGTTTCTTCGGGTGGGGATTGGTGGTGGGTAGAGTACTGCGGATTTGTTGTTTCTTCTTCAGACCGGTTCAACAATAATTCACAACGAATATCCCCTTCCATGTCCCGAAGTATAGCCTCTATGAATGGCTCCAGTCTAAAGAAGGGCAGGCCAGTCTGTGCCAATTTAGTTTTGAGGGCCTCGCGAACCTTCGGTTCTGGGAATTCCATTGTCACCACAGCCTTCACCATATCCAGCTCCATTAATGAGTCCAATTCCTGTTCGGTTATAGGCGGAGGTGGTGCGGTGGTGGTGGCGGTGGTGGATGATGGCACATCTGATCAATAAATGCCTTACCCTTTTTCAATAGGACAAAGTTACAGTAGGGATACCGACGAGCATGTTCATTCCAAGGAATATTATTGGTCTCCCAGTTTCGCAGACCTTTACCACAATGGAAACATCTCACGTGATCACTCAAACCACAGTAAAAGAAGCCGGCCTCGGATAATTCCGCAGGATTCGGTTTCACACATTCTGGCCATCTAATATAGCTATCGAGACGATTTTCATACGTGACATATTCGGGTCGTTTGGGATCACTATGTTTCGGGAGACCCATTGCCTCGAGTTGGTCGAGGGAGGGGCAATTTCTCTCCGAGTATGATCCGGGCATATGACGATGTCCAGATCCGCAGACATCCTCGAGTTGGTCGAGGGGGGGGCAATTTCTCTCCGAGTATGATCCGGGCATATGACGATGTCCAGATCCGCAGATATCCTCGGAAGGAATACTGATGGCCTTGGATTTCTTCCGAGGATATAGTCGGGTGATGATGTGACCCTGCTCGAGTGGAATTTTCCCCACTGGCTGTCCCTTCACAAATGGACAGCGGGGGAAGTGACGTTGATGTTCGCTTCGTGGTATATCGGTCGGCTCTCAGGCACCAACAATCCCCCTACAAAACACACAGGCGCAGTGATCCGAGTTCGCAAATAATAAAATCCATCGCGGGCAAGGTCGATGGGGCTCAACCATAATCTTGGCCAGTCGATGAACGTTTCCAGTCGTTCCTTTTCAAATCTCAGACAATCATATCCCAAAAATATCAGGGAGAGTCGCGTGATTTCGGCCATCTCCTTGAATCCTGAAATAGAAATAGTGAATTATTTTTACAGTCTTGGTGGGTCATATTGGGAGAATCTCTCCGAAAAGGAGACTTATTTCATCCTAAGGATAATTATACAAATATTTTCATTTTTTCCGCAGATTCGAGAAAAAAGATTCCCAACCTTTTTTCTGTCATTTCCCCCTCCAACCAGTTCAACCATCCAGATTTCTCCCTTCACCCTTCATGGTCCTAATTGACCCCAGTAGAAAGGAAAAAAAATATTAAAAAATAACTTCTAGTAATAAACACACATATAACATAAAAAACATAATTTACTGACGAGTACCGGTAGTCACACATTCAAGTACTTTAATAAAATATCTCTTGAGTACTAACAATCTCAACCATATCATAAAATAGATTAATGAATTTTGACATTATATTCTCAAGTTAAGAAACTCACTATTAAAATAATAATATTATTGACATACCTTATACTTATACAGAAAATAAGTTTGAGGCACTGAATCAATATACGTATATGTCAGATGCTCCCGGCTGGCTGACTACACGTATTGCTGTGAGCCTGTGAGAGTATCTCTGTACCCCTGTACCCCCACCCTCCCCTCAGAGCTGATGTTTGAACGTGAACCGAACCTGGTAGATATGGCGCCGCCCATCTATAACAGGCATACACTCTCTCTCTCTCTCTCTCTCTCTCTCTCTTTTGTACGCTAAAGGCTATTATAAAGTTTCCTAATAGGTTCAAAATTGCGTCAAGAATGTGAGAGGGCTAACTAATTTTTAAGATAATTGGGGTAGTAGTAATACAGAGTGTAATATATATATTTTTTTATTGATTTCTAATCCTCCTCATCATGATAGTCATCATCGTCATCATCATTATCATCATCATCATCATCATCATCATCATCGTCATCATCAATAAAATTAATAAACTCATCAACATTCTTTAGGTCTACCAATTTCTCTTCAACACATTTTTCTACAAAATCAATATTTTCCTCAGTCTTAGATGTATCAGGTAATATAATTTCAACTTCACCCTTTTCTCCCTCACCTATATAGCATTTAACATTATTTTTTCCTTTTTGATATGCTTTATTTCGATTTTTGAAACTTATATTGATTTGTTTTCCTCTGATCTAACATCTTTTTCAAGGGGTCAATATTATTAGGCTTGAATAATATTTGTTTAGGATGATATTGTGGTACCCAAGATATATTAGCCAATTCAGATTCGATATGATCATATATAGAGAAGATACGCGCCTTTCTTCCCCCTTTCGGGGTTTTATCAATTATAGCCTCCCTTTCGGTCGTCATTAGAGGAATGCGATGCTGAAAGTCAATTTCGATATCCAATGATGTGATCATATCAGTTTCTATTCACATAAAATCCTGTCACTCGAAAATTTTCGGTACTATCGAGGAGATATTTTTTCATAAAATTGGGAATGGTGATACAGAATTCCCTCGATTCATTGTCGATAGGTTGATTGTCCTTCCGATAATGAAAACCGGGAACTCGCAATATTGTTATTAGTGAGTAAATTGAGACACCGATCAAATATAAACCAATTTGTTCTTGATTTTCACGCCTATATAAAGGACACACCACATATAAAACCATATCATCGTCATTTAACACAGGAAGACGGATAAACTCGAATTTTGAGTATAAAAGGGAGTCGTTGGTGTTGGCGATAGGTATAGTCATATTGTTTCCTAACCTAAATTCGCTATTAGAATATTGATTCTTTGCAGCCTTTAGGTTCTCCAGACGTTTCTCCAAGTTCGTTAGCGTCTTATTCTCGGTGGATTGAGATAACTTGCCACGTATTTTTGCTATGTCTTTCTCCAATTGTATTACCTGAGTCTTCCATTTTTCCGAATAGCCTTGAAATGTTATATGGCTACGGCCCAAATAATGAATATTCTTGTCAATTTTCTCCACCTTGACGAGGTCCGATGTTTGAGGATGAATCGAGATAAACTTTGGGATACTTACTATGATATACCTTACCCACACTATCATAGTGTGGCTATCATAGTGTGGCTATCATAGTGTGCCTTGCTGGTATTATATAGGATGCCTTTGTCATTTAACCACACCTGTAAATTAAAAGCGAAATTACGATGTTTAATCGTATGGCTATTTTTTTTCTTTGAACGATTATCGTTATTGGCTTGATCAAACTCATCCTTAATAATTTTGCGGTTGTGTGGGATATTCTCTCGCTTGGTTATATTCAGGTCTTCGATAGATGCATTTTCCACGTGTAGGGCATAATACCCCTTCTCGCCCAAATCAGAGGGAAATCCAACATTGAAGGGGTTCATAAAATATGAATTGCTTAATATATCGTCATCATAGTTGGAATCCCTGTTGGATATATTGACGGTTATCGAAAGGCACGTGTCATCGACACCGTCAATATTATGGTTGGTGGAAGAAATCTTAACCCTCGGGTCGTCATAATTGAGCACCACTACGGGCGTCAGATTTCTCCCACCCTCGCTGATATATTTATTCCAGTTATCTTGTACACTCAACTTTTGATTATAGTCATACCAGTTACTAATATGGATGATCTTACTTTGTCGATTATATGATTCACAGTCATACACGTCTCCCTTACTTGGACCATATGGTATATTTGTTTGCACACACAAATCAATCCCAAACAACTTGAGATAAATTATGAACTAGTATTCTGTAGAATGGGATCGTCTTCATCATAATTATCATTTGCATCTACCCTGCTCTTCATATTACCACCACCGGTAAACCGAAAAGCTTGAAGAGGTTCGCAATTGGACGATATATATATTTTTTCTACAAACATAAATGTGAAACTCTTGTTATCGGCAGAAGCAATGTGAATAATGCTCCTGTTTTCATTTTGCAGTAAGCATTCTATTTCATTGGGCGAAAATAGTTTTGTTTTATGTATACTTTCCGATCTGTCCAATCTTTGACAATATCCCAATTTATTTCGATAACATAGTTCAAATTCTTCTGTGGGAAAATCCATTTTTCCTTTAGTGTATCTGAGGGCTAGTTATCAAATAATATCTTTACCGTGGGAATGTTCAGCATCCACAAATAAATTAAATTTTGTATCCTCAGAAAAAAATTGATTACATATTTCATCAAAGCTTTTGTTTAGCTCCATTTGGTTGGCTGATAGTGGTATGGTATTAATAGTTAGAAGGATTACAAATATAACTACCGAACCCTATGTCGGCGGGTCCTATTTATCCACTAACCCCTCAGATTTTTCATTAGAAAAAATTGTAAATATAAAAACTAATAATGATTGATGTTGTACCATTAAACATATTTATGATGACATAATTCAAGAGGATATCCCCACCTATGGACACTGGTCACATTATTGAAATATATAATGACCTGGCAAGAGATAGAATTGATATATCCCAAACCCTATCAAACAATCTCGACAAATCCATAGGCAATGAAATAATTAGTAAAATTTTCCTATTTTATGGAACACGCCAACCGCATTGAGTTTTATATCTTTACCAGAAGATGTTCCGTGTCGGGCCCACATCAAATTGAACTCAATTATACATAAATTCACCAACATTACCGATTCTCTCCCTCGCGTTGCCAAATCGGTAGAACGAGTGGATAGTATCAAATCTGCCATTAAAAAGATGAACGCCGGAGGAATAGACGAGGTGTTGATGAAACGGACAATTCTTAAAATAGATTCTAAAGTGTTAACATCGAAATTGGATAATATTAACGATCTAATTTCAAAATGAAAAATAATCAAATAAAGCTCTCTGAATATCTGCAGACATTAGGGGGTAGCGTCGATATAAGACACGTGGATAGAATTGACACCTTTTATCGAAATAAGGCCTCCAGGCTGTTTCCCGAAGCTAATGATTTTGAGGTAAGAAAACTGACAGATAAAGTCATGAATAAAACTAACCCCGGGGATGTGTTAACGGCCGATGCATTAAAAAACAGTAAAAATTATCCCACCGACACTCCTTCCATAAATAAGGTACTTGCCTCGAATAAATCCATACAGGATATCGAGAAGGCAATCGTTAAGGTAGGTTCACACATAGGCGAGTCGGAGCGCAACTCCAACGCGAGTGATGATTTTTTTGCACTCGCCAATGATTATCCCAAATTCGCCGACACTCGCCGACACTCGCACAGACTCGCGTGGACTCGCGGTGGACCGCGTAGACTCGCGAACGCGGCCAAAATTTTTGTGCAGACACAAAAATTGGAGAGTCAAGTGCGAGTAGGACGCCAACTCGCATAGAGTCGCGTAGACTCGCGTAAATCCGCGTAGACTCGCGTAGACTCCTGTAGACTCGTGTGACACTCATGTAGACTCGCGTGACAGTCACGTTGTACTATTTAGAAATTTGATGATCGCGAGTCTACATGAGTGTCACGCGAGTCTACATGAGTGTCACGCGAGTCTACATGAGTGTCACACGAGTCTGTTTATATTATCAACAAAAATCGTAGCAGCGAAACGACTGCACCTATGGCTTTCATATTTTTACCACATGTACCTTACCCTTTTGGCTACCCACAAAAAAATCCCAAATTCCTCCTCCCACCCACTCGCTGACTGTCGGTCCCGTCAGAAGGAAGAAATAGGAAAATCTGTGGCGGCGAAACGACTGCACCAATCGGTTCCATATTTGTGTGACAAGTCCCTTACCATTCTGCCTTCCCCCCACCACACCCCCAACCGCCTCCCACCACCCACTTCCAGCGTATCCGTACGAAGATAAGGAAAAAAAGGAAAATCTGTGGCGGCGAAACGACTGCACCAATCGGCTTCATATTTGTAACATGAGTCAATTACGCTTCTACCTTCCCCACACCCTCCCCCAAACCACCCTCCCACCACCCTCCTACCCATACATAATAATAATGATGTGGAATATATGCAAAGGATAATTATATGATGACAAATAATAATATACAGATTGATATCCAACATGAAATATAAATAAATACAAGATATAAATTAAATAGAATATACACTCCTGTTAACTTCCTGTAGATTCGCGTTCATCTCGTGTAAACACGTGTAAACTCATGTAAACTCCTGTGACACTCATGTAGACTCCTGTAGACTCGCACTATTCGTACCCTGGAATTTGACCGTTATTTTTCAAATTTTGGCGGTGCGTGTTGGGGTCGTGTTAAACTCGCCAACACTCGCGTAAACTAGCGTAAACTCGTGTAAACTCATGTAAACTCGTGTAAACTCGTGTTAAATTCGTGTTCTATGCGTGTTTACTCACATCAGCTGCTACTCGCGTTAGGTTCGGGTTTCCATCAACGGCGATTTGCGGCGAGTGTGACTCGCGTTGGCCTCACGCTCCGACTCGCCTATGTGTGAACCTACCTTTGAGAAAATGAATAGGAAAAAAACTTTAAAAAAAATAAGCACAAAATTCTTCAAATACACTATTGTGGGCGGCCTCACGGTAGGGTTTTTTAAGATAATTGTACAGCCTTGGCTATTGGATTCGGCGGGATGTCATATAAATTACTGCGATGACTCCATGGTGACCAAAAGACGCAGTCGTAAAATATTGGAATATTCATGTGCCAATAAACAAACTTCCTCATTTGCTCAGGTTTCACTACACCCATTTCACAATGAAATTGTGGAATGGGAAAAACATCATGACGAGGGAGACTATATAATAGACTACAATGGTCAGAATACTGAGACAATGGGTTTCACCCATTGTTCAGTCATGGATGTAAATACGTACAGTCCTTGTGGTGGATGGGGCACTACACAACCCGGATTCCCATTAACCACCCGATTTAATATGGAGAATATAGAAGAAGGAACCAGTATTTCCTGCGACGATGCCCCAAACATCTTTGAAGCAGTTACCGATATCGCTTTATCTGCTGGTGTAGATATATTAGACGTGGGATTAGATGTGGCCGGTAACACGATAAAAAAAAAAAAAATTCCATGTGTAGTCATTATATTAATATTGGCCATATGCGTATTCACCCCTACAATCCTCAACAAGTTTCTCCCAATGGGTCACCGAAAACCTACCCCTACCACTACGGCCTCACCCAGTAGCCGAATTCCAGATACTGGTCACGTAGCTGCCGGCTCTTCACATCCAATCTCCTAATCCCCGCCATGTGCGCTCGCTCGACCCTCCACCTCAAAGATTTTTCAATTCCGTCTATACTTTTTATACATTTATAATTCTCGTGTGTATATGTTTTCATTAGTATGATATACGCGGTACTATCGCCAATGGTAACAGCGACGCCGAATAATTGTTCGGTATCCACATTCGGAGGTTTAGTGAAAAAGCATGCACTACAGTGTTTCACCATAAAACAGTGTTTCACCATAAAGTTTGTGATAATGGTATGATTTATTTTCTTATTTGACAAGTATGTCTCTACCAGACTGGCTTGGGTGTACATTTGACGGGCATATATTTCTAATTGAACATATTCATCGCATTCGGTCGGGGATCCAAGAAATAGGTTCACCAGCTTCACTCCCCGATTATACATGGTCCCAATAATATTCTCGGGGGTAATAGTTACCAAACGATCGGAGAAGGTGCTCGCTTTCTATATTGCCCTCCTTAGAATCGTAATTGGTTAACCGCATATCCCCATTTGTCACATTGACAATAATGATGGGTATGGCGGCGACTCGCTTATCGAGATATTGTAGAATATAACATAGCGAGGTAAGGAAGGCCGTCTTTTATAAGGCCGTAAGTTAGGTTAGGTTAGGTAAGTTAGGTTAGGTTAGGTTAGGTTAGTTAGGTTAGGTTAGGTTAGTTAGGTTAGGTTAGGTTAGGTTAGGTTAGGTTAGGTTAGGTTAGGTTAGGTGAGTTAGGTTAGGTTAGGTTAGGTGAGTTAGGTTAGGTTAGGTGAGTTAGGTTAGGTTAGGTGAGTTAGGTTAGGTAGGGGAGGGGTGGGTGGGGGGAGCAAGGATGGGAAGGTTGGGGTGGGGGGTGGGGGAGCAAGGAGGGGTAGGGTGGTCAGGTGGGTTACCCCCCAAATATTTTTTGTAGGGTAGGGGGGGGTGTGGGGGGGTTTATTTAATAAATTTAATAAATAAGGATATCTTTCGCCCCCGACACATTCAATATCGGCCAGTATCTCATCCAGCCACTTGCTCATCTCAACCTTGGACTTATTATGGGGAGATAAATCTATCGCCTTCATCTTGTCGTGATCTCCATATATTACAAATACGATGCGAATACCCCCATAATAATGATGAAGACTGTATACAATGTCTCTGAGCGATATCTTGATATGGGGCCAAAAATTGGCCATGGATCCTGTCACATCCAGCGTATAGTAGACAATTAGATTTGGGGTGGCGGCGGCGTAGTGATTCGCTATTAGGTTATCCAGTACGATCTTTGGTTGACGCGGACTGCCACCGGTGGAGAGCTTCCCCCCCATCTGGCAAATACACAGTTACAAGTTAATATAAATTTAAATTTAATATAGAAATAATTTATTGAATATGAAGCTCAACCAACTATATTTAGCCCAATTATGTGATTGTGTTGTGTCTAAATTGGGCCATATTAGACAGAGAGATTATAAAAATGAACATTTAATGTTGATTAATAAATGTTGTTATTACGATCGTAATCTATTATCTTCAACTACCGCAAAAATATCGACAGAAAGATACAATACTTTAAAATTAATTAATAAGCCAATTGCCAAGCTCTATCAAGATCACTTAGACAATGAACACAATTGTCTTTACTTCAATCTAATGATTAAAACTCTTTATGCCACATATAAATATACGCCTTCAAATAGTGTAAAAAAAATATATATTTTGGAAATACTCTATATCGTGGGATTTTACAATAGGTCAGAAATTTTTAAGGAGACCAAGAGTGAAATGATATTAAAAAATGGTAAAAAAACTATAAAAATAACGAAGAATAGCTCGCATGAAATCCATACTGGACAACTCGACAGAAAATGGATAATATTAGCTTGTGACAGAGATAGAATGTTAGACCGACCAAAATTCCCATTTTGGATATGGGGGAATTTATAAACCTTAAGACAGATCCATCAACTTGTGAGATACTTAACATTGCTGATATCTGCAACCCATACACAAATAAATTTTGTATTCATTTGGCTTGTCTAAGTCAGAATTATTACCGTCCAGTACTTCAAGATGATGAAAAGTTGGCCATGTGTAATTTTTTTTTCCCGGGGGTCCCAAGTTTAATTCAATTCTATATTAGCCTAGACAGATGGCAAGGATACGTTACAGACCAAATACATCCTGCGCCATATCCAAATCCAGAGTTATTAAAATCGGCGCCGACAATTATTATCTGTGGGTTACACAGAGAGATAATTGAAAGATTTGAAACCGAATCGGCAAACCTGATGAGTGAAAAAAAAAACCCAATATGGATTGACCTTCTCCAAAAATCTCTAGGACTGGGCTTTCATTCAATAAATCAACCCTTAGTAATTGATAATTATATTCTCAATACATTCTTCCCCGTAACGTGTCTTGATTTAGAAGCTTACATTAATGATTTCTATGACAAATTAAATTTTGATTTACTCATAGATTGTAATTTAAATGAAAATAAAAAAGACCCAAAACCCGATCACAATATGATAAATCTGGATATTATTTCTTATTGTTATATTAGAACCAAACGCGGGACCAATTCAACCGAAAAGCTTTGTTTATTTAAAAACATGTTATTGCCCGAACACAAAAAGGTACGCGAAAATAGTATTAGGGGAAAGTCGTCGTAGATTGTACGAGGAAATAATAAAGGTCTTCTTTAGTGAAGAAATCTTTGTACACTCGTATCAGTTTCAAAATGTGGCTGAATTTAAAAGGTTAATTACTATCTTGGCCTACACCTCACCTTTTTATTATTTGTTGCCATTGAGTGAATCGTATAATGCATCTAGTGGCGATAAGTTTTCAGTATTTGCGCTATTGGACCATACCATAAATCTACCCGAGGATAGACTATTGAGTGTGTTTACCTATGTGTACTTATCCCTTCGAAAACTAGCATCCGTAGCTCTTTCGATAATAGGTGATACTGATCATACTCTTCACATTACGGGTAGATATCATGCCGATTATGCAGTCTTCTTAGTTAATCATATACACTCCCCCATTTCAATATATTGGCCCAACTAGCGAAAAAATATATACTTAAAGTTAAATGTTACGGTGTACATTAAATGATAGATCGCATGTGGGAGAATGGGGTCGTCGCGTGTCACAAAATGCGAATATTATAGTAGATTGTGATGGCACAATGGTAGATTGTGATGTGAATATCATGATGGCATTTGATATTCAAACATTAAATGAAGATGATAATGATGGTTATTCCAAATCTATGTTACTAACCACCGCATCCAATTCAAAGTTTGCCCAAGGGGGGACAAAATTAATGTGGAATTTTAATGAACTCAATCCACCCCATGGGCTAATACACCTCGCCATTAATAACACAAATTTCAATTATATTGATGAAGGTTCAAAGGAGGAGAAGACCCGTGTCTTCAAAGGAAAATTCAAACTCGTCAATAATTATCGTTCTTTTATGAAAAACAATCCTTCAATCCACCACAGGTAAAATCAGTTATAACTGAGTTGAGGATAAATGCTTCGGAAAAAATAAAGCAAGATAATTTAAATGAATTCGATAAATTAGTAAAAGCCTCCGAAATATTTCGGTATGATATGTTAAATATAGATTATAATATTATTATAAGTAATTCTAAACGTCTTATAATTACTAAACATAAACCGGAATTTTATTCTTTAAGTTATACAGATGAGGAGGAAACACTTGCGAATACAAACGAAATGGACTTTCAACGGGATACCTCCAAGAGAAAAAACGAAGACCCTTTTTCCATTTACAACAAAAAGGGGAAGATATAAGATCCCACCCTCTCCCCCTCAGTACCAGCGGCGCCGGGTGAGATCGACTCTGGAACATTTAAGATAGAGAATGTACCAGCCAGTGGAGTGGCGCCAGGTGAGATCTACTCTGGAACAGTTAAGATAGAGAATGTTCCAGCCAGTGGAGCGGCGCCGGGTGAGATCTACTCTGGAACAGTTAAGATAGAGAATGTACCAGCCAGTGGAGCGGCGCCAGGTGAGATCTACTCTGGAACAGTTAAGATAGAGAATGTACCAGCCAGTGGAGCGGCGCCAGGTGAGATCTACTCTGGAACAGTTAAGATAGAGAATGTACCAGCCAGTGGAGCGGCGCCGGGTGAGATCTACTCTGGAACAGTTAAGATAGAGAATGTACCAGCCAGTGGAGTGGCGCCGGGGGAGATCGACTCTGGAACAGTTAAGATAGAGAATGTACCAGCCAGTGGAGCGGCGCCGGGTGAGATCTACTCTGGAACAGTTAAGATAGAGAACGTACCAGCCAGTGGAGCGGCGCCGGGTGAGATCGACTCTGGAACAGTTAAGATAGAGAATGTACCAGCCAGTGGAGTGGCGCCGGGTGAGATCTACTCTGGAACAGTTAAGATAGAGAATGTACCAGCCAGAGAGGCGGCAGCCAGGGGGGGAGCTATACCAAAACAATATAGAATTTACGATAAAAAGGGTGAGATCAAAGATTGCGATACAACTTACCCCGTAGAGGAAAATATGACAATGGAGGAGTCTCCCCGTTTGTCAACGACTCCCACCAAAGAGGTGGTAACCAATAAGACGGAAACAGGAGCTAGACCAAAACGGGTGAGGGGGACTAACCCGAAATTATTGCCAAAGAATAAAACATCCTCTCCTGAAGGAATAAAACAAGAGCCCATTAGTGGCCCTGAACTCAAATTTGAAACGACAGATCTGAGTGATACTATATCCCTCAATACCCTATATTATTTTCAGTTTATATATAATTATTAATCGGAAATATACGATAGTTATCACGAGGAATTTAAATATTTATACAAAATATGGAGGGAGAAAAACCTTTTGACTTTGAACAAATATATCAATTTCTTCTTCATCTTCAAACTGAAAATTAACATTTATATAAAACTGGTCTATTAATACTTTTTCAATTTTTATAGCATATTTTTTTAAAGAATCCCTATTTGTATTTAAAGGAATATATATATTTTTTCCCCCTATCCAGATTACAAGAATTGTCGGATATGTTTCCTCCCAGTTATGATGATAATAACCCCAATATGCAGGAGGACCTACAACTACAAATACATAGCATATTAATAGACAAAACTAGTACTATAAAACAACCCGCGGTAACTAAACAAGATGATTTACAAAAATGGTTTCAGAGTAAAGATATTACAGAAAATATCAATCCTATTACGGGAACGTTGTCATATTAATTATAGTGAGGTACCAGTTAAAAACAAGAAAAGTCCTACGAAAAAAACAAAGCAGACCGAAAAAGGTAAAGTCACCAGCGGCGACTCAGATATGGTCCAGAAAAGGACAAAACTATAAAAAAAAAAAAAAATTGTATTTACAAAGCGTTTTATTTCTTTTATATATAAACATTAAATAGATTTTCATAAACTAATTCTTCCATATTTAGAAAATATGATGATGGTGTATCGGATGATGATAATACTACCACCACCCCTGTTTTAATTACTACCACTACTACTACTACTACTACTACTCTACCTAGTGAATCGACCACCCCTGTCTCAACCGACGAAGTTGGATTCAATACCAATACGACACCCGATGTTGGATAGGATATTATTACTAATATATCAATCACCGCTGTCTCAACCGAAAAAGGGGGATCGGATATTGACTCTGTAATATTGGACGACGCTGCCACAATAGAAACCGCGGTGGTGGTCCCGACCCTCACCGACACCACCACCAAAGAAGGTGGATCGGTATCTATTACCGATAATGATGATACTCTTGTTGAAAGTGAATTGGATACTGTCACTGCTCGTACTTGTACCCCCACCACCATAGATCCCGATGATATTTTGGATAATATTGGGTCCACCATTGCCAATGATACAATTACTCGCCCACCGGCTATTCCCCCAGCCAATGGAGTGTGAAGATTCTGGATATGTAGAGATAAGTTCCCGTGATTACACCCCCCCAACTACGACTTTTGAAAACCAAAGGCCACCTCCCCCCACAAATGGTAGTGGATTGGTAGATAATATTCCTTCCATGGAAGATTAATCTCGGCTCCCACTCGTCGACTATTCAATAGGTAATAGGTTAATCACTTCCTATTCTATCATGACTCCAATTATATCACATACGGTACAATCGCCACCAGCACAAACGACTCTTTCGAACCCCATAATTATTCCCCCATCTCAGCCCCGCCACCACATGACAGCAAGTAGAAGAAGAACACCTAGCCCCGCCACCACATGACAGCAAGTAGAAGAAGAACACTACAGAAAAATACTCATGGATATGTATATCTTATAGAGCAACAATCTATTGGATTAGATGTGCCGTATCAAATGGGAGGAATATCATCATCACCCAAAATAAATTTGCAAATGGGGGGTGTAGATGAGAGTAACTCTTCTTCCATTCCCACAATGGTTGGTGGTTCGACAACTCCCATTACACAGACAGAACAACCACCGCCAGTTGTACCCCCATCCGGACCTCATCGAGGAGGTTCGACAACACAGCAAAGTTTGGTACCCCCATCGCCACAACATATTGTACCCCCACCACCGACACCAACCCAAAGTAATACCCATACACGACCGACGAGTGTACCCCATCAAGGAGGTTTCACAACGCGGCAAAGTTTGGCGCCCCCATTGATACCAACCCTAAGTGATGTTAGACCCACGCCTTCCCGTCAAGTACATTTGACAACGCAGCAACATATTGTACCCCCACCACCGACACCAACCCAATGTAATACCTATACACGACCGACGAGTGTACCCCATCAAGGAGGTTTCACAACGCGGCAAAGTTTGGCACACCCATCGATACCAACCCAAAGTGATGTTAGACCGACACCTTCCCGTCAAGTATATTTGACAACGCAGCAACATATTGTACCCCCACCGACACCAACCCAACCGACGAGTGTACCCTATCAAGGAGGTTTCACAATGCGGCAAAGTGTTGTACCCCCACCGCCAGTGTCAGTGTATCTTAGGCCGCAGGTAAATGTATTACCATCACCACCACCACCACTGTCAGTGGTAGCAAGTGTTAGGCCGACACCTTCCACGATACTGATACCCCAATCCTCGATGCCGTCACCTATGGTAACCCAACCGTTCACACCAAGGTTAGATAATTCACAGATGGGTATTTATGCACCATTAAGCCACAAGACACCAACTATACCTCCCACATCGGAACCATCCCTCCTCCTAAATTATCCATACTGGGCTGGATACTCAATGCTCAATACTCAATGCTCATGTTCCAAAAAATATGATAAATATGGACATACCTAGGGAAAAAATCGATCCCATAGTGGTACCCTCTACACCAATAATACCTTCATTGATTAATACACAGATAATTCCTCAAGAAAATGAATATAATATGAGTGAATATGAACGAATGAATAGGATTAATAGAAATACTAGTAACCCACAAAATCCATTGGTTGATTATAGTTTAGATAATAGAATAGGTGGGGCTAGGTGGAGGAGGAGGAGGTGGTGGTGGGCGCAGAGGCGGTGGTGGCGGTGATGAAAGAGGAGGTAGGTGCAGAGGCGGCGGTGGTGGTGGTGGTGGTGGTGGTAGGCGTAGAGGTGGTAGGCGTAGCCAACAAAATAGAGCCAGTACAGATAGTGATGAAGGTGTATTTGGTGATAGCAGCAGTCGTAGTCGCCTCCACCGCCGTCGCCGCCACCCCCGCAGAGGTGGTGTTGGTGGTAGGCGAAATAGGGCCGGCGTAGATAGCGATGAGGGTGTGATTGGTGATTGCAGCAGTATCTATCAAAATGCAACTACCAACAATAGCAATCAAAGTGATGACAGCAGTATCTATCAAAATACAACTAACAACAATAGCCATCAAAGTGATGATGATGGTCGCCGCCGCCGCCGCAGAGGAGGTAGGGGTAGACAACAGATTAGGGCCAGCGATGATGATGATGCGCTGCAATACTACAACAATATTCAACCCTTCGATGATTTGCCAGTTTATAGTGTGGCCAGCAGTATCCATCAAAATACAACTAACAACTATAGCCATCAAAGTTATGATGATGATGATGGTGGTCGCCGCCACCGTAGAGGAGGTGGTGGTGTTGGTGGTAGGGGTAGACAACAGATTAGGGCCGTTGATGATGATGATAGGGATCAAAATACAACTAACAACAATAGCCATCAAAGTGATGATGATGATAATGGTGGTCGTCGCCACCGTAGAGGAGGTGGTTGTGTTGGTGGTAGGGGTAGACAACAGATTAGGACCGTCGATGATGATGGTGTCAGCAGTATCTATATAGAAAGTGATGATGATGATGATGATGATGGTGAGCGTGGTGATAGCAGCAATGGCCATCAAGGTGATGAAGGAAGAGGTGGTGGTGGTGGTGGTGGGAGGTGTGGGCGTAGAGGTGCTGGTGGTGGTGGTGGGAGGTGTGGGCGTTGAGGTGGTGGTGGTGGTGGGAGTACAAAGTACAAAGGAAGGAGTACAAAGGAAATCAAGCAACAACAGATCTAGTGACCCTTCTAGGTTGCTTGTCCTCCAAAACACTGAGGATCAAGTGTCCAAACAGTGGTTTAGAGTGGGTAAGGGAACATTGGAAAGGGAATTACTGCCCTGGAACTAATGTCCGTGGCAGGATTAGGAAGTTAGTATGGGACAGATGGGTTAGTAACTGAGGGGGGGATAAAATAAAGTTATTAATTTACAAACGCAGTCAGTCGCGGGTTTGATGCGAGATATTTGTCTAGGCGGAGTTTAAATGAATCAACGGTGATGCAGTCTATAACGTTTCGGGGAAGCCCATTCCACAAGTTGACAACTCGATTGAAGAAGAAATTCTTAGATTCGTGTGAGTTAAAAGATTTACCAATAATTTTGCAACCGTTTCCCCGCGTGTAATTAGATTGGTCGATGTGAAGTACTTACTACAGTTCATATTGTCGATGCCTTTGATGATTTTGAACACTTGAATTAAGTCACCTCTTAATCTGCGCTGGGTTAAAGGAAATAGATTTAATTCTCTAAGACGCTCTTCGTATGGTTTGTTCTTTAGGCTAGGTATCATTTTGGTAACTCTACGTTGAACTCGTTCTAGCTTGTTTATATCTTTTTGGTAATAAGGGCACCAGGATTGAACGCAGTATTCCAGAAGAGGGCGGACTAATGAATTGTAAAGGGTTAGGATAACTTCTTTGGATTTATGCTCAAATGACCTGCCTATAAAGCCAATTATTTTGTTTGCCTTCTTAACAACTTCTGAACATTGTTGACTCGGTTTTAGGTTACTCGATATTGTTACTCCCAGATCGGTTTCTCTGTTTACATTCATCTACTATTCATCGAATAGTTTGCTTTCTCATTTAGGTATCCGATATGTAGTACTTTACATTTATCCGCATTGAAACTCATTTGCCAAATTTGGGCCCAGGCGTAGGCATAGAGGAGGAGGAGGTGGTGATAGGCAGCAATGGCCATCAAGGTGATGATGATGATGATGATGATATATGATGATATTGATAACTATCACACCCCACCAGCTACCGATAACAGTGACAATTATACTATTGCTCCACCACCAACTAGAGATGGTTTCTGTAACTTCAATGTAGATAATGCCAACCTCGATAACAAGAAGACAATAATCCGGAATACATATGCAAAAAAAGAAGAGGATGTTTCACCTAATTTAGATAGAATAATTAAAATGTTGAGTAAGAGCCTGTCAAAATTAGTACATCCAGAAATTGAACATAATTTAAATGAGTTTTATAACTCATTATGTAACATAAAATCAGAATATAAACCAATAAATGTCTTGTACATGTGTTACTTGTCGAGTCTCATTATTTGTGTGGGTATAAAGGATCTCTATATTACATAAATTATACATTCAATCGAGAATTTGATGGTAAACTAGGCTCGGTAGACCAAATGATACGTCTGTGTCTGGATAGCATTCGACTATTCATGGGTGATATTGATTCATCCTTCGATTAAAGATTGTGGGATGCAATTCTATTACATATATCAACAAATACATTATATTACTTGATATAATGTCTTTTCAAAGTACTTTATGTTATGAAGGGTAGGGTAGCGATTTTGGAACAATTAAATATTACAACACACCATTATGGTACGGCTTTGAAACACATACTATTGTATGCATCTAGTAATATTTGTACAATGGAGAGAAATATTGTCTCATTGTATACACATATTAAAGGATTGTTGATTAAGGATCGGCATTTCATCATTCGTGATTACTCCGTAGAGTCGTTTCTCTATGAATACATTTGCTTATATGAAAATATATAATTCACACAGAATTAATGTTATATTGAAGTATATAAAGTGTAAACGAACTATAGATGATGATGATTATTATGCGAACATGTTTTGTATTATACCCCACATTAATGATTACGAAACAGTGAATTATATCAATAATTTAAATAATAAACACATGTTAATGATTGGGGGTCAATTGGACCCACCCTCGATAATCATTGACAACAAAAACAAACCGATAGTGGAGGATTTAAAAATGGAATTTATCGATAAAAAACGAAATAAAATATACCTTAATTTAAAAAATGTTCAAATATTGGAAGGTGATATTTTAAGTTGAAAATCATATATTCATGAACATCTATCTCAAATAAAATTAACGGAAAATTCTTTTCTATGTCCAAAATACAACAGGGGCAAATTGAGAGGGTGTTGTTGAAATATGGAACAAAATAACATGATGATGATCGAGCCTTTCTAGGATGCGGTTGAAACAAAACGAGTTTTTCTGGTTAAATAAAGTTTTATTGTAAAAAAAAAAAAAAATCATACCACACCACACCGTGCACACGCGCATGACTCTCAATAATAAAAAAAGCGTTGTATATATATATAACCCCAAAGCAACCAAACAATATTTATTGGCCCTTACCGGTGAGTTGTGTTTTCCCCGCTCTGCCAAGGGTTAGTAGGGGAGATTGAAGTTCATCTAGAATCTCGCCAAATATGGTTTTATAATTCCTATCTGTTATTACAAGGCTGACTATATAATCTCTTAATATATCAAATATGTAAACAGAGTACTTATTCGTATATACTCTATCTTTATAAATTTCAACTATAGGATATAAAGCAGCGCGTATTGCTAGTCTGTTATTACAACGTATTTCATCTATTAGTGTGGAAGAAGAATCCTCGTGGTCTATATTTGACACGTCTATTACAAACAAATTAAATATGTTATTTATTTTGTCCGCCGTTGTAACCACTCGGCTATATTAATTTTCTAAATCGCCCAACTCATTATTTATAAGTTTTTCAATGTCCTCTGGGGAATAACCCAGCTTGATTCGAATAAATGAAAATATATCATCTTTAAAGGATTCAAATGTTTTTTTTACCACTGTGGCTGGAATTATATATGTTCTAATATGTATGATATTAACTGTATCATATCATTGTAAAATATCATTTGTATGAGATAGAAGGGTCATATATATATTTTGATATGTACGATATTAACTGAATCATTTGTATGAGATAGAAGGGTCAAGGTTCATATATATGTTTTAACATGTACGAAATTATCTGAATCATTTGTATGAGATAGTTGGGACAAGGTTCATATGTTTTAATATGTACGAAATGAATTTACTCGTTTGTATGAGATAGTTAGGCCAAAGTTCATATTGCCTCGTAGTTTCAAATAAGTTATCATTGTACCGAATCAGCGGTACTAGATGAGGGCGCGGCCCTCACGCGGTGAAGGGTGAGTCGTGTTGACTTGGGGCTCTAGCGTTGTGGTAATAGTCACTTGACTGGTGAACCTGGAGTGTGGTGTTGCTTTGTGGAGCCAAATGGGCGGCCTGGTGTGGAAGACGGTGATAGGCATTTGCGTCCTCGAGGATCTTGGCTGTTTGGTTGTTCACCCTATTTGAAGGCCTAGTTGTAGCAATAAAAGGTACGGTTATAAAATACTTTGTGTACTTGTATATTGGAATGTTCTCACTGAATAGTACTAGACTAATGTAAATGTTGTTGTTGTCCTCGGAGCTGTAAGGCCGACGAGCTCAGTGTTAGTATTAATGTGTTAATGTAAAGTAATTGGTATCATTATTTATTGCAAGTGATTATTATGTGGTTGATTATTGGTGTTAATCTACATGATACAATTTAATGTAGACAATTGATAGTTTGTGTGATTAGTTATTTAAACAGTTGAATTCCTTTGACATGGTTGGTACTATATATATTTTCATTATATTATTATTGGTGTTAATCTACATGATACAATTTAATGTAGACAATTGATAGTTTGTGTGATTAGTTATTTAAACAGTTGAATTCCTTTGACATAGTTGGTACTATATATATTTCATTATATTATTATTATTGGTGTTAATCTACATGATACAATTTAATGTAGACAATTGATAGTTTGTGTGATTAGTTATTAGTTACAGTTGAATTCCTTTGACATGATTGGTACTATATATTGTGTTGCATTAAGAGGGTTTTATGAGGTTCAGGAAGGACGAATTTGAATAGTTTGATGCCTTGTAACTGATAGAGGTCCTTCCTGAACTGAGTAAAATACCGTTACTCTAATCTTTGTTGCCCGAGTTGAGTATAGATAGTGTCTCTGGTGTTCAATGGGTTAATAGTTTGTCACTTATTGTGTTTTAAGACCATCTTAGCACTGCATATCTTGTATCATTCTAGTAGTGTATTATTGTACTTGGAGTTTAAACTTTTGATTAACTTTCCATAGACCTTATATCCATTATGCCATTGTTACATTATCTGTATTGTTTCAGTTCACGCTAAATAAAGGAAGTTGAAAGCAGTCAGACTTTGTGTAAATCCTGGGCTAGGGCAGCAACAGTGAACTTTTACTGACCGAACGAGGATACCGGTGGCCTGCCGTCACGCCTTTGTGTTCATCACTCTACGCCACTGGATCTGCCTACCTGTCCTTGCTCCACGTCATCGTCCACGTGTACCTAGTTCTACGTCACCATCATTCACCGTGAGTCATGCACAGCCTCTTGTGATTTAAATTGTTTTGTGACCTGGCTGTTAGTAAAGTGTTAAATATACAGTCATGGCACCGTCCGAAGAGCACCGTAAATTGTGTACAACGAAAAGATCACAAGTTACAAAAAGGGTTAATGAACTCAGGAGGCTGGTAATTGATGGTTCTTACAGTTAAGTAGTCCAGAAGTTTGATTTGATTAAAGGTATCTTTCATGACTTTATGCAAGCACATAATAATTATCATGATACTCTTACTGACGAGTCTGACATGGTGGCTAGTGATAAATACTTTGAGGAAGTTGAGTGCAATTATATTAGTGGTTTACAAGGTGTCAGAGACTATGTACAGAGAGGTGCTGATACTTTTCATCCATCAGAGGGTAAGCCTATGTCTTATGTTAAATTGCCTCCAGTGCCACAACCTGACATTTTCAGTGGTAAACCTGAGTCCTATCCAATGTGGAAGGCTTCATTTAATACGTTAGTTGGAAAACACAATATTGGGTGTGATGAAAAGATGTTTTACTTGAAACAGTACACAACTGGTGAAGCTCAAAGTGCTATTGAAGCATTATTTCTCTGTCCAGATAGATCATCATATGAGGCCGCACTTGATATACTGATATATCCGATGTCAGCCATGAATGTAAATGTAGATCCGATCAGAACCAAAAATTTGATTAATGAACGTTCTGTGAGTTCTAAAACCGCAACTTTAAAGGTTTTCTATGCAAACGCTCGTAGCATACGCAATACATTTTCAGATTTAGAGGAACTAGTGTTTACTGAAAATTATGATGTGATTGGTATAACAGAATCTTGGCTCAATACAGTAGATAGAGACTTTTTAGCAGAGTATTCATTTCCCGGTTATGTAATGTTTGAGAAAAGCCGAATAAATAAAAATGGAGGTGGCGTTTTATTTTATATCAAAGAAAGTCTTAACCCTACCCTCTTGTCAAAACCTCAAATTGTGAACGTCGACACATCTTTTGTGCTAATAAAGAATAATAAAGGTACAAAAATAATACTTGCATTAATATACAGACCTCCAGCTCAATCAGTGCAAACTGACCGAGAAATTTATGAACAAATTGCAGATGTAAGTAACTCACAAGATACCGTATTTTTTGGCGACTTTAATTTACCTGTGACCAAGTGGGGCGATACTCTTACTTCACACTCCGGACATGACTTGTATACGAACTTGCAAGAGAGTTCGCTTTATCAATTTGTTCGAACACCGACCCGTGGTAATAACTTTCTTGACATTGTACTTGCAACAAAAGAAGAATTAATAGAGAATTTGAATGTTGGTGATGAATTCAGTAACAGCGACCATCGTACGATAACTTTCACTTTAAACTTTACTAGAAACGAACCAAATAGTAGCATCGAAAAAGTCCCTAATTTCAAGAAAGCAAACTTTCATAAACTTAGAGCTATGTTTAAAGAAACTGACTGGAGCTTTTTAATTAACAATAACGACATAAATACATCTTGGAAGTTATTCGAAACCACTTACATAAAAGCAGTGGAAGACTGCATACCATCGAAAATACGGCGTCCAGGCCATAATAATAAGCCCAAATGGTGGAATAAAGATATTTCAAACTGCCTGCTTGCTAAAAAATTTGCTAATGATAGATTAAAATCCTCACAAAATGATGAAGAACGGGTGAAATTTGTAGAGCTACGACGCAAAGCCAAAAAGTTAATTAAGCAAAGTAAAAAGACCGTAGAGTTACATATTGCGAATCAAATTAAACAAACCCGAAAGAATTCTATAGTTACTGTATATCAGAAAGAAAAAGTAGTTACTTCAACTGTTGGACCATTAGTCGATGAAAATGGAGAATACACCAAAGACGAAGTACAAATGAGTAATGCCCTCAATACCTTCTTTGCATCAGTTTTTACAACAGAAGACCTCAGTGATATCCCTACACCATCGCCGATTCAGATTGATAATTCATATGTTCTAAGCAATATCACCGTTACAGAGAGAGAAGTATTGAATTGTTTAGATAAACTCAAGGTAAATAAAACGCCTGGACCTGATACAATCTCGCCTAGAGTTCTAAAGGAAGATAAGGATGAGCTCTCCAAACCACTGACATTACTATTCAATAAATCCTTGCAGTCTGGAACTATGCCTGATCAGTGGAAGATAGCCAACGTAACACCGATATTCAAAAAAGGCAGCAAATCCCTACCCCGTAACTATCGTCCAATTAGCTTAACCTCAGTTGTATGTAAAATGCTAGAAACGGTCATAAGAGACAGACTCGTAAATCACTTAGAGGAAAATAACATACTTAAAGATACTCAACACGGCTTTCGTAAAAAACGTTCCTGTTTAACAAACCTCTTAGACTTCTTCCACGATATCCTCAACCTCTACGATGAGAGTAAAGCTGTAGATATTATATACCTTGATTTTCAAAAGGCTTTTGTCAAAGTTCCCCACTAACGTTTACTGCTAAAAAGCGCATGGAATACAAGACGGTGTGTTGAAATGGATAGAAAATTGGCTCAGCGACAGAAAGAAAAGAGTAGTCATAAACGGTATGGCATCTAAGTAGCGGGGTACCCCAGGGATCGGTACTAGGACCAATTCTCTTTCTAATTTACATCAACGACATAGATGAGGGTCTCACCTGTACAATCTCAAAATTTGCTGACAATACAAAAATTGCAAATAGCGTACTCTCAAAAGATCAAGTTGACGATATGCAACACAATCTAGATAAATTGTCACATTGGGCCCAAAGTTGGCAAATGAGTTTCAATGCGGATAAATGTAAAGTACTACATATCGGATACCTAAATGAGAAAGCAAACTATTCGATGAATGGCACTCAGCAGGCACTCTGCATTCATTGGTAAACAGAGAAACCGATCTGGGAGTAACAATATCGAGTAACCTAAAACCGAGTCAACAATGTTCAGAAGTTGTTAAGAAGGCAAACAAAATAATTGGCTGTATAGGCAGATCATTTGAGCATAAATCCAAAGACGTAATCCTAACCCTTTACAATTCCTTAGTCCGCCCTCTTCTGGAATACTGCGTTCAATGCTGGTGCCCTTATTACCAAAAAGACATAAACAAGCTAGAACGAGTTCAACGTAGAGTTACCAAAATTATACCTAGCCTAAAGAACAAACCATACGAAGAGCGTCTTAGAGAATTAAGTCTATTTCCTTTAACCCAGCGCAGATTAAGAGGTGACTTAATTCAAGTGTTCAAAATCATCAAAGGCATCGACAATATGAACTGTAGTAAGTACTTCACTATCAATCTAATTACACGCGGGGAAACGGTTGCAAAATTATTGGTAAATCTTTTAACTCACACGAATCTAAGAATTTCTTCTTCAATCGAGTTGTTAACTTGTGGAATGGGCTTCCCCGAGATGTTATAGACTGCAGCACCGTTGATTCATTTAAATTCTGCCTAGACAAATATCTCGCATCAAACCCGCAACTGACTGCGTTTGTAAATGAATAACTTTATTTTATCCTCCCCTCAGTTACTAACCCATATGTCCCCTACTAACTTCTTAGTCCTGCCACGTTAGTGGCAGGGCAGTAGTTCCCTTTCCAATGTTCCCTTACCCACTCTAAACAACTGTTTGGACACTTGATCCTCAGTGTTTTGGAGGACAAGCAGCCTAGAAGGGTCACTTGATCTGTTGTTGCTTGATTTCCTTTGTACTCCTTTGTACTAGAAAAAAGGTTTGGTAATCCAGCTCTTGTTGCAGCTGCCTTCCGTAGAAAACTTGAGAATTGGCCAAAAGTTGGTGAGTTGAGAATTGGCCAAGAGTTGGTGAGGAAAGGCACTTCAGAGATTTGCAGACTTTTTAACTCAGATTTGTGTTGCAAAGGGTTCGTACAAGTCATTGGAAATATTCAGTGACAAGTTTGAAAATAAGAAAATCCTGAACAAGTTGCCATCTTGGTTAGTAAATGACTGGATTCAAATTGTTGTGAAGTCCGATGTGTTCCCTAAGTTTGATCAATTTACTCAGTTCATTAAAGACAAAGCCAAAATTGCAAATCATGCTTTATGGTCTGGTCATGGGACCCTGGTGTAAACAAATTGCATCCATCTAAGTCAGATTCACGTGCTCAAGCACATGTAACTCAGTCACGATCATATGAGGGTCAAAACAATGTAGTTCAGAAGAATTGTCCAGTTTGTGATGATAAACATAAAATTACAAATTGTTCAGTCTTTAGTAACATGAGTTTGCCTGATAGAAGAACTCTCATTCGTGACAAGAACATGTGCTTTGGCTGCCTGACATATGGACACCATAGTAAGAAATGTAGAATAAGGCATGTTTGTGCAGTTTGTTCAAAAAGGCACCCAACTTTGCTTCATGACTATAGTTCACAACCCCAGACTAGCACAGATACGACATCTGGTAATGTGAATTTAGCTACTGACTCTGTTTCATGTATGAAAACTGATAATCGTGTAACCACTATGGTGCTGCCTGTTTTGTTGCATCATCCATCCAGTGATGTTGAGATTTTGGTATATGCTCTTTTGGATACACAATCTAACACACATTTCCCACTGGACTTTGACAGCAGCAAGATGACTCGGAGAGGTTTGCTTTCGACCCTTGCCAAGTTTTATGATCCTTTTGGTGTGAGTTCTCCACTTCTTCATCAGGCTAAGTTGTTGTTGCATCAAATGTGTCATGATAAATGTAAATGGGATTATCCTATGTCTGGTGAGTTGTCAAAGAAGTATGAGATGTGGCACAGTAATCTTGTTCAGATTGGTGAGGTTATTATCCCACGTTGTGTTCGTACGAAAGTGAAGGTGTCGTCTCTTGAAATGCACCACTTTGCTGATGCGAGTTCAATTGGTTCTGCTTGTTCTTACCTCAGAATGTTGTACGAAGATGGAAATATAGAAGTTGTTTTCATGGTGGGAAAGTGTAGAGTTGTTCCTTTTAAGCCAATCTTGACCATTCCTCGCCTTGAGTTGACTGCAGGCGGTTCTAAGTGTGCATTTGGCAACAAAACTAAGAAGAGAACTCCCACTTCAGTACGTAGAGTATTTCTGGACTGACAGCACTGTGGTACTTGGGTACATAAAGAATCATCAGCCAGATTCAAGGTCTTTGTAGCCAATAGAGTTCAAAGGATACATGATGGGTCTAGTCCTGAACATTGGTTTCATGTCGACAGTGCTGATAATCCTGCCGATGATGGATCTCGTGCAGTTTGGTCAGAGCGTTGGTTTAAGGGACCAGACTTTCTCACGAGGTATGACTTGCACACTGAACATATGAATCCAGTAGTATCACACGATGATGTAGAGGTGAAGTGCCTGAGCAGTTATGGCGAAGAGTCTCCAGCACTAGATCATATTCATATCTTTCGACACTGTTTCAGCACTTTGAAGTTGTGGGCTTGGATTTCAAGATTTATTGGTAATTGCAAAGGAGTAAATAGAAAAGGAAACTTACAGGTAGAGGAACTGGAAACCGCGAAGACTAACATCATTAGGATGGTTCAGAGGTCATGTTTTCTCGAATGAATTGATTGCTTTATCATGTCAAAACACAGTTTCTCGTAGTAGTCCACTCTTCAAAATGGATGCGTTTCTGGATAAGGATGGTTTGATCCGTGTTGGTGGCAGGATTCGTCTGTCTACTCTATCTGATGACGTCAAATATCCACTTCTCTTGCCTTCTAACCATGAGTTGTCTAAGTCATGCATTTTCATCAGAAGACTCATCATCAGGGTCCGTGGCATTACATGTTCAGAAGTGCGCAGTCATGGTTTTTGGATACTATCCTTGCAAAGGTTGGTGAAGAGACAGATTCGCACTTGTGTAACGTGTTCTCGTTTGCGAGGCAGACCAGTGGAGCAAAAGATGGCGGACTTATCAGAGGACAGATTGTCCCCGTCTCCTCCATTTTGGTTCTCAGGATGTGATTTGTTTGGTCCTTATGTTGTGAAGTCTGGGCGTCGAGAGTGTAAGAGATATGGCGTAATGTTCACCTGCCTGGTAAGTAGGGCGGTGCACATTGAGGTGGCAGTTTTCTCAATGCATTTCAATATTTGTTTGCACTTCGTGGTTCTGTGAGAGAGATTAGGTGTGATCAAGGAACAAATCTAGTTGGTGCAAGAAATGAGTTGTTGAAAATGGGATGTGACATGGTTTTTAATCCACCATCTTCAAGCCACAGAGGTGGAGTGTGGGAGAGGATGATTGGTATTGCCAGACGCATCATTGAGGGTATCCTGGTGGAGCATGGTTCTCCGTCTTGATGATGAGGGTTTGATGACTGTACTCTCTGAAGCTGCATCTGTGATAAACAGTAGACCCCTCAATGTTGAGAACATCAGTGATCCTCAGTCTCTTGAGCCGTTGACACCAAATCACTTGATAACGATGAAGTCGAAAGTCATTCCCCGTACTCTGGCTCCACTGGATGCAGAGCGACCTAACTTGTATGTGTCGAAGCAATGGCGTCGTGTTCAGTATCTTGTGGATTTATTCTGGTCACGGTGGAAAAAGGAGATTGCTCAGCAGTACATGTCTCGTGCTAAGTGGAGTACTCCCAGAAAGAATCTGAAGGTTGGTGATCTAGTCTTAGTTATTGATGATCAGTGCCATCGGTCATATTGGAAACTGGCACGTGTCACGGAAGCTCATACATCTCAAGATCTGTCAAAGTGCAACTTGCTAACCGTTCTATCCTGCATCGCCCTGTTCAAGAATTGATATTGTTGGTTGGTGAGTAAAGATTTGGGGTACGCTCCCCACTGGGGAGCCTAGATAGAGATATGTATACACTTTCCTTTGGTATTGTAATTATAATGAATATAATTAGTGGAGCCATGTGGCTGGAATTATATATGTTCTAATATGTATGATATTAACTGAATCATTTGTATGAGATAGAAGGGTCAAGGTTCATATATATGTTTTGATATGTACGATATTAACTGAATCATTGTATGAGATAGAAGGGTCAAGGTTCATATATATGTTTTAACATGTACGAAATTATCTGAATCATTTGTATGAGATAGTTGGGACAAGGTTCATATGGTTTAATATGTACAAAATGAATTTACTCGTTAGTATGAGATAGTTAGGCCAAAGTTCATATTGCCTCGTAGTCTCAATAAGTTATCATTGTACCGAATCAGCGGTACTAGATGAGGGCGCGGCTATTTGGTGAAGGGTGAGTTGGGGCTCTAGCGTTGTGGTAATAGTCAGTTGACTGGTGAACCTGGAGTGTGGTGTTGCTTTGTTGCTTTGCCGCCCAAATGGGCGGCCTGGTGTTGAAGACGGTGATAGGCATTTGCGTCCTCGAGGTTCTTGGCTGTTTGGTTGTTCACCCTATTTGAAGGCCTAGTTTGTAGCAATAAAAGGTACGGTTATAAAATACTTTGTGTACTTGTATATTGGAATGTTCTCACTGAATAGTACTAGACTAACGTAAATGTTGTTGTTGTCCTCGGAGCTGTAAAGCCGACGAGCTCAGTGTTAGTATTAGTAAAGTAATTGGTATCATTATTTATTGCAAGTGATTATTATGTGGTTGATTATTGGTGTTAATCTACATGATACAATTTAATGTAGACAATTGATAGTTTGTGTGATTAGTTATTTAAACAGTTGAATTCCTTTGACATGGTTGGTACTATATATTTTTGTTATGTGTGTCCCAGCTAACTCCATAGATGCACAACAGGCCTATCTTGGGTTGGGGAGTAAGTAGACACGCTGTAGATATATAGGTTCTTATTGAGAAGGATATGGGATACAGGCACGAAGCAGAGCCTACAGGGTGATAGCTCTGTCTCGTGGCACACAAACATGTATTGGCCCTCTGGTGAGAGGAGCCCCAGGCTTGAGTTGCCAGAGTGGCTTATATGACATAACTAATATGACTGCCTGGATGCTAACATGAATCTTACTCATAGAGAGATATTACATATGCATAAGTGACTGTACTAGATATGAAAGTGATACTGTACAAGGTGAATCATATACATACACCTCCCTCCCCCCTCACGCTCGCAGTTCATTCTCGAACGGACTCTTTCCTACTGAGCCGTTCTGATCGACGTAGGGTAACTTGGGGGTCAGAAGCTAAGGACTGTTCAGCGTCATTGAAAGGGGCCACAGGGTTGAGGGAGTCACCAGTTTGGGGCACGAGGCGGAGGAATCGACGGATCCGCCACCACACACGGCCACTAGGGAGACGTACCTCATAGGCCCGTGACCTGCCAAGGCTCATCACAACCCCCACCTTGTCCCAGCGTTTCGTGGTCGGGTCTTGAATCCGCACTTGCTGACCGACACGTAACCTGGGAAGGGGCTGTGCGTGCTCATCGTACCGGGTCTTAACCTGCTCGGCACGGCTGCACGTCTATCACAGTCCTCGGCCTTGGCTTGCCATTCCGCAGCAAAGGACTTGGGATGGGCCGGGAGACATGTCCTAAGAGGATGACCATACAGGAACTGGGCTGGGGAGCGGCCTGTGAAGTTTGGAGTATTCCGGAGTTCCAAGATACCCCGGTCGAAATCCTCACAGTCAATGTTGCCAGAGGGTGCAGTCTTTAAGGTGAGGTGCTTGAGAGACTTCACCGCAGCCTCGGCATGGCCGTTCGCCTGTGGGTAATGCGGTGATGTTACCACATGACGAACTCCCCATCGCTTCATAAAGTCCCGGAACTCGTGGCTGGTGAATTGTAGGCCCCCGTCGGTCCTCAGACGAAGGTGCACACCAACTTCCCGGAAGTAGCGACAGAATATCCTGATGGTCGCAGAGGCGGTTGTGTCGCCTGTGCAGGGGACAACAACAGGCCACCCCGAGAGATGGTCGATGACTACCAGGAAAGACTTCCCGGCGACCATGAAAAAGTCGGCCGACACAGACTCAAAGGGCCTTGTAGGGTTGTCATCATTCATGAGTGGTTCCTTCTGGAGGCTAGGCTGAAGGATCTGGCACGACTCACACGCTTGAACAGTGTTGGTGATGTCGGAATATATCCCCGGCCAGAAGACAGCCTGCCTCGCCCTGCGTTTAGTGGCCTCCACACCACGGTGGCCGTCATGAAGATGCTGTAGGGTGCGTCGGTGGAGGGCAGCAGGAACCACGATCCGAGCTCCATACAGGACGAGGTCATCATCAGCGTAGAGTTCGTCCCGTATCTTCCAGTATGGGAGCAAGGAATTGTGAAGGTCGTATCGGTTGGCAGGGAATCCTGAGGTCACACAGTCGAGTAGACGAACATACGCAGGTCCGCTCTTGCCGCGACCCGGAGATCCTGTAGCGTCCTGTCTGCGTCTGGTGCCGAAGATCGTGCCGAAGATCGTCCTGAGTTGATAACGTCCTTGGTTGTCACTATAGTCCTGAGGTAGGTGGCGGCGTCGGCACAAGCGATCTCATCCTCTGGCGTGGGGCGGCTGACCGGGGCTCGAGACAGGGCATCAGGGATGCAGAGCAACTTGCCGGCATGCCACACGGCCTTGAAGATATAGGGTGAGGTCTTCTCCTTCAGGCGTTGAGGCGGGGATTCTCCACAGCGTCCAACGTGTAGTGATTGATGATAGGGATGAAGGGGCGGTGGTCAGTCATCAGTGTGAAATCCTGTACACCCTGTAAATACAGTCGACACTTGGACATGGCCCAAACAGCAGCCAACATCTCCAACTCGATAGTAGCATAGCGGGTCTCAGCGTCCGCCATGAACCGAGAGCCACACTGGACGAGCCGCAGGTGGCCACTGCCGTGGTCCTGCAAGAGGGCATACCCAATGCCGTTGAGTCGCGATGCATCAGTCTGAAGAATGGTGGGTAGGTCTGGGTCGAAGTGTGCGAGAACAGGAGGACTGACAAGGGCTAACTTGACTCGCCTGAAGACCTCATCGTGGTCAGGAGTCCACACAAATGTCCTCTTGGGGCTCATCAAAGGGCGCTGGGCCTGAGCGGCGGCGGCGATGTCAGGGGTAAACTCTGCCAGCTGGTTGACCAGACCCAGGAATGACCTGAGGTCGGTCAAGTTGGATGGTGCCGGAAAGTCCCCGATTGCAGCCACGTTGCTCGTGTCAGCCGCATGGATCCTCATGGGTTGACCCACCATAGGCTTGAGGGGCACAGTCTTTAGGTCGTCTTTGGACATCAACATGTCGCTAAACTCCCGCAGGAAGTAATTCTTGGCTTCAGCAGGCGACGTGGGAGACTGGAAGTGGTGTAGCCTTACACCTGTTGACGTGCTTGACCTCTTTGTATGGACGTTGGGAATGCCAGAGGTATGATGGCTAACTCCCTGCAGTGGCTGTATGAAAGCAGAGGAGTCGGGACACCCTCGTGCACATGTATCAGGGCAGTACACACTCTCTGTCCCAGGGTGAGGGTAGCCTGAAATACCCCCAGAGCAGGTGCCATCGGGGAGCCGTCCGCCGTGAACGTTGTCGTGGGTGAAGGGGCTCGCAGGCTGCTCATGGGGATAGCCAAATCCTCAAGGTGACGCCGGCCAATCACGGTGACGTCAGCGCCCGTGTCCGGTAACATCCGTAGGCGGGATGTAGCGTCGCCAAAGGAGAGGGTAACACAGAAGGGTTGCGGCGTCGAAGCTGTAGAAGGAGTCGATCCCACCTGACGACAGCTATTACTCCTAGCATTGGGGCGCTTGCCAGAGTTGGGGGGGGCACCCGTATCGCCTGGGGGGCCACCTTTGCGTCTTTCCTTCTTCTTAGTCGACGGACAACACTTGTCATAATGCCCCAGAAGACAACAGATGCGGCACTGAACCTTGTAAGCAGGGCACTTAGCTTGTCCGAGCCCAGTGAACCGTGGCGCCCACAGTTTGTTACAGGTGCTGCCAGCAGCGGGACACTTGTCAGGCCCGTGTCGGCGAGCGCAACTCTGGCAGGCATCAGCTGCATTCGATGGAGGCTTGGGGGATTGGGTCCTTTCACTGCCCTGTTTCTTGTTTTTTCTTGTATGAAGAGACGGCCCTTACTTGTTCATGGGGCGCACTAATGGCCGTGGTCGCAGATTTGGCAGCCTCATACGAGGCGGGACGTAGTGACGACAACCTGTAGTATTGACTTGGAGTCCAGGGCGATGAGTTTCTGGACTAACCCCTTGTCCCGGAGGCCCATGAGGATGATAGTCCTGAGTTGTGTCTCCACACAGATGGGTGAGTTACCAGGCACACATCCACTTCTTCTGCGAGACGTTTGAGGCGGACGTAGAACTCTGCAAAAGTTTCCCCTTCATGCCGTCTGCAGCTCAACATTCACGACGCCGGAGTGACTCCATTCCTTAGACTCTTGATATGAAGCTGCAGGGCGTCCAACACCTCTTCAACAGTCTTGTCCTGTGGAGAGAGCGATCTGGAGGGTGTGTTCTAAGACACGCTGTGTCCCTCGAGTGTCAGGCACATGCGTAGTTGTATCATCTGTTTGGCCGCAGGCAGGTTGGACAGGTCCACCATGACAGCATAGTCGTCCCAGCGTCTCCTCCACTCCCGGAACATCTGGAATGTAGCGTCAGGCTGTCAATGGTGGTGGTGTCTGGGCCGTAGCCTTCTGTGGTGGAGCATTGTGTGAGGGATGTGGAGAAGAATGTGGCTGCTGTCCGCCAAGGTGACCAGCAGGTGTGGAGGAGTCAGGAGGGTCCTGGTGGGAGCCAACAGCTGAAATAAGCTCTGGAACTCCTGTCTCCATCATGCCTGCGAGACTCCTCCAGGACACGATCTCGGCGGGCCTCCTCCTCTTGTCTCCTCTGCTCATCATACCTGCGAGACTCCTCCAGGTATTTGAAAAATTGCAGGAAATCAGCTGAAAGAAGGGGCTGAAAGTTGTGGTTGGGGACTGAGGGTGCTGATAATAAGGTATGTATTCCTCCCCATCATAAGGCAAGTTTGTTCCTGTCCCTTCGTCCTGTACATCACCAGAGTCTGACATCTTGTGTGGGTGACAGACAGACAGGGAGATAACAAACACACAGTTATTAGCCTCTCACATAATACAAGGGGGTATCAAAATGACTGGCCAAAACAGCAGAATATTTAAAATACACACCAGGTGGTATCCTCACCAATGTATGAAACCCAATTACAATTAGCACTGAAGGGAATGCTTGGGTGATGAAATAAAAGTTTGCCAGTTGTGTGTGTGCCCAGTGTGTGTGCGTGCGTATGTACCAAGCGGTGAGCGGTGCCGGCGTGCGCGGCCTCTAGTGCTGGGCAAGACTCGGATATTTTTGGACTCGATGGAATCGAGTATTTTTGGGGACAGACTCGATAGACTCGATTCTAGACTCGAGTCTTTCCCTACACTTATTCTACAGTGGTCAGTGACACACCTTAGTGATCAAAAGGCCGGTCACTCTAAAGGGGTTCAGGTCACTATAGCGAGTCCATACGACCAGGTGGCAGGTGATCGCCCTGGCGGTGAGACGGGCCATAGTTAGAGATACTGTAGTAAAAAGAGAGCTGCCATCTTCCCCCAGACGCATTCTGGGCCATATTATCATTTTCATCATTAAGCATATCATTATCATGATATTATTAATATATATTAATACATATTTATCGTTATAACCGTTTGCGAGTTTTCAGGTAAAATAATTTGAAGCCAAAGAGATCAATTTATATGGAAATACATACTTTTGATGGCTTCAACAGTTGATTTGATGCATTTATAAATATATTTCAACCGTATATTGTGAACTTGATGTCTTCAGCTCTAACTCCTTGCAGAAACTGATGCTTGAGTCTGTGAGCCTAGTGTGACCCGTGACCCCGTGACTCCGTGAGCCGCCAGTGAGCCTCCTAGCTATATCCGCAGCTTCCACAAGACTCTTTCTTCTACTACTTTTCTACTTTCTAATTCACTATGCGCCTCGCTGCCAGACTGCCATCTTGTACAAGTTTGTGAGTAGAATCGATTCTCTATAAATTGGACTCGAGTCCTGGGATCGTTCACCCTGGACTCGAAAGACTCGATCTGGGCGATTCCTGCGCGGCCTCCCCTCACCTCAGTATCTTGCTGGCAGTCAGAGGGGGAGGATCTCACGCCCCGCTCTCTCGTGGCTCGACTTGTGCGGGCGTTATGCTATGCTTATGCCACACACAATACATATAAAATAAAGCACACAATATAGCACTGGCACATATAATATCACTGGCACTGCACTGGGAAACGTCGGCACCGCACTGTTGAGCACTATAACACTGTAATCCAAGCTGTGAGACGGTGGCTGGGATGCAGGGTGTGTGGACAATGGCGGCTGGCGGCGTCTGGCGAAATCCACATAAACTTCTCTTAATACACACTGCGCCATGTTATGTGTGTCCCAGCTAACTCCATAGATGCTCAACAGGCCTATCTTGGGTTGGGGAGTAAGTAGACACGCTGTAGATATATAGGTTCTTATTGAGAAGGATATGGGATACAGGCACGAAGCAGAGCCTACAGGGTGATAGCTCTGTCTCGTCGTACAACAAACATGTATTGGCCCTCTGGTGAGAGGATCCCCAGGCTTGAGTTGCCAGAGTGGCTATATGACATAACTAATATGACTGCCTGGATGCTAACATGAATCTTACTCATAGAGAGATATTACATATGCATAAGTGACTGTACTAGATATGAAAGTGATACTGTACAAGGTGAATCATATACATACAATTTTCATTATATTATTATTATTGGTGTTAATCTACATGATACAATTTAATGTAGACAATTGATAGTTTGTGTGATTAGTTATTTAAACAGTTGAATTCCTTTGACATGATTGGTAACTTATATATTTTCATTATATTATTATTATTGGTGTTAATCTACATGATACAATTTAATTTAGACAATTGATAGTTTGTGTGATTAGTTATTTAAACACTTGAATTCCTTTGACATGGTTGGTACTATATATAGTTTCATTATATTATTAATAGTGGTGTTAATCTACATGATACAATTTAATGTAGACAATTGATAGTTTGTGTGATTAGTTATTTTAAACAGTTGAATTCCTTTGACATGATTGGTACTATATATTTTGTTGCATTAAGAGGGTTTTGTGAGGTTCAGGAAGGACGAATTTGAATAGTTTGATGCCTTGTAACTGATAGAGGTCCTTCCTGAACTGAGTAAAATACCGTTACTCTAATCTTTGTTGCCCGAGTTGAGTATAGAGAGTGTCTCTGGTGTTCAATGGGTTAATAGTTTGGTCACTTATTGTGTTTTTAAGACCATCTTAGCACTGCATATCTTGTATCATTCTAGTAGTGAATTATTGTACTTGGAGTTTAAACTTTTGATTAACTTTCCATAGACTTTAGTATGACCTTATATCCTATATGCCATTATTACATTATCTGTATTGTTTCAGTTCACGCTAAATAAAGGAAGTTGAAAGCAGTCGGACTTTGTGTAAATCCTGGGCTAGGGCAGCAACAACCACTATAACTTCCTTTGGTGAAGAGTTCATTCTCATTATGATTGATGGGTGGGTTAAAAATGTATTTACACATTTCCCTTTTCTCAGATCGGTATACCCAAAGAAGTTGGAGCGAGAGACATTCCTCTACGATGGAATCAATCGACATCTTTCCCTCACCAGTGAGTATATACCACCAGAACAACACTTGTGCGCGCGATTGAGATGGATTCTCGGCCAGTGAATAATATACTGTACGTACGTACATTGATGTTGTGATATCTTTCAGATAGTTGGCGGAGGATGCTTCGTGGATATACCAACCGTACCCACATCCTACGACACCGTTTCGTTGATTTGTATACCATTCTGGAGTTTATGGCCCGAGTTTTTTACGGGTTGGCAACAATACATGCCACCACTTCTTAGAAATTCATTATATATTATCAATAATAATAATAATATATTAAATATGTGTCAAAGTCTTGCGAGATTTATCGACGAGAAATCTGTACTATATATGAGAGTTGTCATTGTGGCGGCGGATAGAGCCACACTTATAAATTTTCATAATTGGCAGTGCCGAAACTATTCTCATGTAAAGATGGAAATATTTGTATTATTCATATGCGATTATCACGCGAGTATCAATATATCGAATTCTAAAATGAATTTGTTTTTTATTCAGAATATGATATGAAAAATCAATTCCAAAAACTGGTTTCGTGTATGGGGGAATTACGCTATCACCTTTTCACGTCCTGGTGCCTGTTTAATACCCGACACGGGTATGTTGGAACCCGGCGAGTGGCTGACATTAATTCCCAGCTAGACTGGGTGTGGGTGTATTTTGATGAGGAGGAGTTGGAGGATCTGAGTCTGATGAGAAACTTTGATACCGAATTCTGTCCGACCGAAAGAAACTAGATGTTGAGATTCTCGACAAAATATTTCAACAATGGGAAGAGATGTACATCCATTCCCAAGAAATTGAGTCTATCTTGGACATTATGAAATGATTTACTTGAACCATAAATGCCAAGTCGGACCGAATCGAACAGAGAATAAAGAAAATTGACACGTGTGTACTTTTTATTCCAAATATCAAGCCGAGTTCAAAATGGCCCCAAGCAATCCTCAGTTTTTGGTTGCGAAAGGGTAAAATATATTCAACACATATTACTCGCAAAGGGTCCCAGAAATTAAGAAGACTTTCAAGCAGACCTTTATAAATTTTTGTCACATATTACAGAGCGAAAAAAAGCCATAGAAACCCTTGACGAGGACCCAATGTAGTATAACCATGACTTCCGACAGTAAATGGATCCTGCAAGATCCAGAATTTTTTTCGAAAGAGGGTTTAGAAATAAATTTGATTTTTTTAGACAAATGACACTGTCGCGGTATTGGGTGTTTACGCACCGATAAATGATGCCATGCTCATCAATCCATGGTCTTTCACCATTGGTAACAATCTCTCTCCAATATCCATACTCAATAATATCACAGGTGGCCACTGGAAGATTATGTCCAAAATGGAGCCCAAATGGGAGGTACGGAAAACGTTATAGCGATTGGGTAATCACGAGGGACAGACATAGATAACGATAGCTAAAAATGGTTTATAATAGCGTTATACCCATTTTTAGCCCCGCAGTATCAGCGGCTGATATTATGAAACCACTAAATTGCCACCAAATTGTAATGCAATGTGTGTCACATTTGCCATCTTAAAATCTCCCCATTTGGATAGACGGGGATATACACTTTGCAGCTCTAGGGGTACTGTTTTACATACCATAAATAAAAAACGGAGGAAATCTCAAAAGATAATTAGCCATGTAGAGACCACGGTCTCGCTTGTATCTGGCGATAACAGATACAAGCCGAGTTCAAAATGGCCCAAGCAATCCTCAACCTAGCATTTTTGGTTCGGAAAGCATTAAAATTCAGACTATTTCGGAGATGCCTTAGGGTAGAACCGTCCCGGGGGCCTCTCCTAAACTTGCCAATAGTCCGACGCTAGTCAAGCCCACTTTTGGTCCTCCAACGTTCACGGACATGACGGGGGGGGGGGCGAGGTATGATATGTAATGAAATTTGTAGGCTATTGATAGTTGATTCTTGGGTCACTGTATACGTCAACAGAAATTTAATTTGTCCTTTCGCCCATTTTTTTTTTTACGCCACCGGGGAAATTGATATGTGTGGGGAATGTAAAATGTGTTTTTTTTCAATGAATAAAATACAAAATACAAAAGTATTGTACAAACTTTAATTTTCAGAAATTAAAGAAAATGCGTAATCAGACATCAGCAGGAGATATGACATTAGGTACACTTCGTGTAGCAATATCATATCTTCTAACCATATCCAAAGAAGGTGAAATGTCTATTTTATCCCCAAACGTCTCTTGGTGTATGTCGTACATGTCCTAAGACAAACACACTTGCTGCAAAATCGAATGTTTTAAAACCGATACCCGTATACAAAGAGGCCCGTGAAGATAATCCATACCAATTTTAACCCTTTACGGACCATGAGGTGGTTTTTTTTATTGTAATACAGCCGGTCCACCGTATCAAGCTCAATTCGTGAAAGGTGTTTTTTACGATTCCTCTCCCCCACTTTCTTACTTTGACCTGAACTCCATCATAATGTCCGAACAGGCTGAGTAACGGAGAAATTATCCACAGTATGTCTGGGCCTGTGATTGGCTCCTCATACCACCCTCCGTACCACACCCCCTATGTTTATATAAAAAAGGCTGAGGTGTGGGTTGTTCACTATTATTAATCTTGCAGCACCGGCAGCACATAATGATAACATGGGGGTTGGTGGGTGGTACCGAAACCCAGGAGTTTTACGTGTGCAGCTGTGTGTGGCAATGGATTACTATTCGAAACTCATATCACAAATGGTAAGGAGTTCGGTTATGAGACGGAAAGGAACTTCAAACTATTTGTAAATAAAGAGATGGAGATTTACAGCAATTCCAGAATGTAAGGAATGGATGAACGAGAGGCTATTGAGAAGGGAAGGTAGTGTAGGTTGTGTATTATTGTTATCCCTAGTTAACTATCGTATTGTGCGAGTTTGTGTTTTTTCTAAAAAAAAATGCTCGCGACATATTTTTGAGAAATAAAACTAGTTTCTCCTGACTAAATAAAGTTTATTGTAAAAACAAAAAAATATAATACCAAACCGTTCCGACGGAGAGGGGTTATTATCATCTTCTTGCTCTTCCGCTTTTCCTTTTATACAGTCGGTGTTTGAAGTTGCTAGGCGGCTCCCCGACTCTAGGTGTTTTCGAGTCCTTCTAAAGCCAGAGTGGTTCCGAGGCAAGAAGTTGAGTGTTGGAAGGCTTCTTTTTGTGTGGCGTTCTCGTGGTTGTTCTTCGGGGTAAGGAGATCTGGAGGATGACCAAGTCAAACCATTGGCAACCATAAGAACCAGGCACAGAAAGAGCATGGCACATCGAAAGTAGAGGTGGTTCAAGAGTGGAGAGGCAGGTAGGAAGCAGGAGAATGAGTTTAACTTTACTAGTCCGCCTCAAGCGTTTTTTTCTAATGAAAAATAGGGGGTGTGGTCTATGTGAACGAGAGGTGGTCCGAGGATTTTTATATACAGCCAATCACAGGCCCAAACTTTGGTTAAAAACAGAAAGAGGCTGAACTATTCAAAGTAATTATTCCATCCATTTGGTTTGGCCACACCCCTCAAGGCCCACAAACCAAGTCTATTGAGGGGATTGTTAGAGTAACTGGTTTTGCGATGGTAGAAGACTTTGAACGGAAAAGTGCAAACATAAAACTCACATTCGCATGGGGGTGCTGTTATCAGAGAGAGAAGAGAGAGAGATAAGAAGAGAGAAGAGAAGTCCAGGTGGAAACGAAACGAAGTTTTCGGTTTATATAAAGTTTAATTGTAAAAACAAAAAAATACCACACCATGTACAACGTGGACGGCGGTGTGAGAAACAATGCAGACTGGACATCCTGATATCATTCCATTGTTATTTGGATGGTGTGTGCACCGTTGTTTTTCAGTGATGATGCCCAGAGTCGACACTCGATGACCATGACCGCACTCCCTTTCTTAGGCCTGAGATGTGTCCATACCCACAACTGGCTGTATTGTAAGAGTCGTTCTTTTGGTAGGGAAAGTAATACGATGGAACCCCTTGCCGAGGCACACTACTAAGCTTAATTCCGACCATCAAAGCTTTTCATTGTCACCGGACACCCAAATGAACTTAGGTATCACCTGATGGTAAGTCTCTAAAAATGTGGTCCTTCAGACTTTGTTTTGGTATGTTATCTGGGTAGGTCATTTCCATCCGCACCGTGTACACGTCAGGAAATCCATATTTAGGTACCTTTGGTGTGACAAGGGGCCCGTTAACCGTTGAAGCCCCAGTGCCCCGGCTTCTGTACGTACATTCCCTGATATCACCCAAACAGTTGTTTCCATAGAGTGCTTATCTTTTAATGATTTATTTATAGGTAGGGCACACTTTTAGATTGTTTCCAAGTAGAAAATTGCTTTTAGTATATCACTAAAACTATAATTTCAAATATTTACATTCTTGGGTACGTAATAATAATAATTTTTGATACAAACATAGACTCAATCATAATTACCTACTTCCGTCGTCATCATCATCGGTTGTCAGCGGTTTAATCTTCGTCACTTTTATCTGGACACAGAGTATATGCCCCTCGTATACCAATAGCGAATTAATTCACGCTTTCCAACAAGAATTTTTAGGTAACACCTGGGGATAGTGTTGAAGTTTGCATTTGATTATCCTTTACGGCCTTGTGACAGAGAACTCCAACGTGGGGAGGTTCTCGAAACCTGGTGGCTGGTGGTGGATAACGACGGCGGTGTTCATTGTAGTTGTCGATGTGGTAACCCGACGCTCACCATAGACTCATTTTAGTGCGTCAGCTTTTGCATTTATCATTGGTACCAGGATTGTACAGTATTGGAAGAAGATGCGAGGGTGTGATGTGGATGAATATCCGACCGTAAAACCAATCCCAGCAGCTGGCCCCACCCAGACATCCACGAACAGCCGCTTCGTTTTCGGATATATTTTTATTGACGACGCGGGCCGTGAAGGTAGTAATCCAGTTTAATTTCTCAGATTTGGTCTATACGATAAAGCCGGTCTAAACCATATTAAGGCTCTATCCGAAATCTTGTTCAGTTCATGGGTTGAACTCGGAATTTAGCATTATAATTAATAAAAACATTCTTGTGGAAAACGTAAAACTAATTCGTATTGGTATACGAGGCATATACTCTGTGTCCAGATCAAAGTGATGCGACAATGATGATGAGGACGATGTCAGTAACCCAAGAATGTAAGTATTTGAAATAAGTACTATATGGAAGCAAACTATCAGGGAATGTACGTACGTACAGAAGCCGGGGCACTGGGGCAATAACGGTAACGGCCCCTGTCCACCCCAAAGGTAACCTAACATTGATTCCTGACGTGCGTACACGGTGCACTGGAGGACCTACCAGATAATAATTGTTTCCACCTTGAACCTCCCTCTCTCTCTCTTCTGATAACAGCACCCCCCTCCCAATCTCCTCCGAAACTCACATAAGTCGATTCGTCTTCTACCACTACTCCCATGGACAATAAATTATACCAATTTTAGATCGGGGTTTGTTTTCCTAAAGTTAAGAACGTGGAGGATATGGATGACTACATGTACCACATACCAACACAATTTTCGGGTTATATAAAGTTTTATTGTAACAACAAAAATACCACAATCCGTGTACACGTGATGGAGGTGTGAGAAACAATGCAGTTTTTGACATCCGATATCATTCCATCGTTAATGTTGAATGGTGTGCACGTTTTTTTTCAGGTGATGATATCCTTAGTCCAGAGTCGACCAACTCAATGGGCCAGCGGCCCCTCCCTTTATTAGGCCTGAGATGTGTCATACCCAACACTGGTTGTATGTAAGAGTCGTTTTCTTTTGGTAGGGAAAGTATTACGATGTAAAAAAACCTTGCCAGGGCACCTAGCGTTATCCGACCATCAAAGCCTTTCCATTTAGCATCACGGAACACCCAAAGGAACTTAGGTATCGACCTCACTGGTTCTGATGGTAACTCCTCTTGACTCTCTGAAATGTGGGTCCTATGAGGACTCTGGTGGGCATAAATTATCTGGTAGGTCCTCCCGCACCGTGTAACACGTCATGAAATCCATTTAGGTACCTTTGGGGTGATGAGGTGACGGGGCCGTTTTCCATTGAAACCCCAGTGCCCGCTTCTGTACATTCCCCGTATCACTCAGCCAGTTGGAGTTGGAGGCTACAGAAGTTCACTGGTTTTGTCCACAGGGTCGCAGGCAGTTAAGTTGTATTTGTTTGATGATTTTGGTTTGGTTTGAAAGAATCGTTAATTTGTGTGGCAGTATGATGAGTTGTTCTCCAATTGTTGGTACACGATCCCAGCAACAGCTGGGATACGTGGTTAGGCCGATGTTAGGCGTCCTCCTCCCGGTCCCAACATAACCACAAGAGACGACTACGAAGTTGATTAAGAAGATCCAGTCACCCCGTAGCCACTTCTAAGGAAATTAAGGATGAGCTCTCCAAACCACTGACATTGCTATTCAATGAATCCTTGCAGTCCTGGGACTATGCCGTGATCAGTTGGAAGCGAGCCAACGTACACACCGATATTAAAAATAGGCACGCAAATCCCTACCCAGTAACTATCGTCCAATTAGTATGTAAAATGCATAGAAACGGTCATAAGAAACAGAACTCGTAAGTCACTTAGAGGCAAATAACTTACTAGCAAGTAGAAGAAGAACACCTAGCCCCTGCCACCACATTGACAGCAAGTAGAAGAAGAACACTACAGAAACAATACTCCATGGATATGTAATTCTTATAGAGAAACAATCTATTGGATTAGCTTTGCCGTATCAAATGGGAGGAATATCATCATCATACCCCGAAATAAATTTGCAAATGGGGGTGTAGATGAGATTAACTCTTTCTTCCCATTCCCCACAATGGTTGGTGGTTCGACAACGTCCCATTACACATACAGAACAACCACCGCCAGTTGTTACCCCCATCCGGACCTCATCGAGGAGGTTCGACAGACACAGCAAAGTTTGGTATCCCCCATCGCCACAACATATTGTACCCCCACCACCGACCACCAACCCAAAGTAATACCCATACACGAACCGACCGAGTGTACCCCATCAAGGAGGTTTCACAACGCGGCAAAGTTTGGCGCCCCCAGTTGATACCAACCCTAAGTGGATGTTAGACCCACGCCTTCCCGTCAAGTACATTTTGATACAACGCAGCAACATATTGTACCCCCACCCACCGACACCAACCCCAATGTCTACCTATCATACACGACCGACGAGTGTACCCCATCAAGGATGTTTTCACAACGCGGCAAAGTTTGGGCACACACCATCGATACCGAACGCCAGAAGAATGATGTTAGACGGCGACCGCCTTCGCCGTCAAGTATACTTGAGCAACTGCAGCAACATTATTGTACGCCACTCCACCGACACCAACACCAACCGACGGAGTGTACTCCCTATGCAAGGAGGTTTCACAATGCGCGCAAGTGTTGTAACCACCCAGCCGGCCAGTGTCAGTGTATAGCTTGAGGCCGCAGGTCAAATGTATTACGGCATCCACCACCGCTACCACCCACTGGTCCATGTGGTAGCAATGTGTTAGGCTCCTGACACCTTGCCACGATACTGATACCCCGCAATCCTCGATGCCGTCACGCTATGGGTAACCAAGGACCCAAGCCGTTGCACAGCCAAGGTTAGATAATTCACAGTATGGTATTTATGCATAGCTCATTAAGGCCATCAAGACACCAACTAATAGCGCCTCCCCAACATCGGACGCATCCGCTCCTCGCTTAAATTATGCCTCTATACTGTGCTGGATAACTCAATGCTCAATACTCAGATGTTCTGCACTGTTTCCGCAAAAAAATATGATATAATATGGATCATACCTAGGGAAAAAGAATCGATCCCTATACGTGGTACTCACTTGCTACACCAATCAAATACCACTTGTCAATTGGGAATTATATACACAGATAATTCCTCAAGATAAATGAATCTTAAAATGAGTGTAATATGTAAACGAATGAATGGAGCTATATAATAGAAATATCTAGTAACCTGTCACAAAATCCAGTTGGTTGATTATAGTTTACGATAATAAAGAATAGGGTGGGGGCTAGGTGGGAGGAGGAGGAGGTGGTGGTGGGCTGCAGAGGCGGTGGTTGGCGGTGATGAAAGGAGGAGGGTATGTGTAAACAGAGGCTGCGGCGGTGGTGGTGGTGGTGGTGGTGGTAGGCGTAAGAGGTTGTAGTGGGGCGTCGCCAACAAAATAGAGCTGTGCAGTACAGATAGTGATGAAGGTGTATTTGAGTGATAGCAGCAGTCGTAGTCGCCATCCACTTCTGGGGCCGTCGGCCGCCACCCCGCCCACGAACCCGCAGAGGTGGTGTTGGTGGTAGGTCGAAATATGAGGGCCGGGCGTAGATAGCGATGAGGGTGTGATTGGTGTATTGTCAGCAGTATCTATCAAAATGCAACTACGGCAAGCAATAGCAATGCAAAGTGATGACCGCAGTATCTATCAAAATAGCAACTAACAACAATAGCCATCACAATGTGATGATGATGGTCGCCGCCGCCCGGGTCGGCCGCAGAGGAGGTAGGGGTTAGACAACAGATTAGGGCCAGCGGATGATGATGAATGCGCTGCAATACTAACAACAATATTCTACCCGCTTCGATGATTTGCCAGTTTGATAGTGTGGCCAGCAGTATCCATCAAAATATCTAACTAACAACCTATATTCATCAAGTTATGATGATGATGATGATGGTGGTCTGCCGCCACCGTAGTAGCGAGGTGGTTGGTGTTGGTGGTAGGGGTAGACAACAGATTAGGGGTCCGTTGATGATGATGATAGGGATCAAAATACAACTAACAACAATAGCTCAATCCCCCCCAACAATCGAAAGTGATGATGATAGATAATGGTGGTCGTCGCCATCCGTAGAGGAGGTGGTTGTGTTGGTGGTAGGGGTAGACAACGAGATTACGACCGTCGATGATTATGGTGTCAGCAGTATCTATATAGAAAGTGATGATGATGATGATGATGATAGGTGTAGGCGTGGTGATAGGCAGCACATGGCCATCCAAGGTTGATGAAGGAAGAGGTGGGTGGTGGTGAGCTGGTGGGAGGTGTGGGCGTAGAGGTTCTCGGTGGTGGTGGTAGGGAGGTGTGGGCGTTGAGGTGGTGGTGGTGGTAGGGGATTTAACAAATTATGCAAAGGAAGGAGTACAAAGGAAATGCAAGGCAACGAACAGATCTAGATGAACCCTTCTAGGTTGCGTTTGTCCTCCAAAGACACTGAGGATCAAGTGTCCAAAACAGGTGGTTTAGAGTGGGTAAGGGGAACATTGGAAAGGGAATTACTGCCTCTGGAACTAAATGTCGCGTGGCAGGGGGGATTAGGTAAGTTTAGTATTGGACGCAGATGGTGTTAGTACACTGTAGGGGGGGATAAAATAAGAGTTATTAATTGTACCACCGCATGTTGCAGTCCGCGGGTTTGATGCGAGATATTTGTCTAGGCGGAGTTTAAATGGGGGAATCAACGGTGATGCAGTCTATTAACGTTTCGGGGAAGCCCATTCCACATAGTTGATCCAACGCTCGATTGAATGAAGAAATTCTTAGAGTTTCGTGTGAGTTTAAAAGATTTACCAATAATATTTGCAACCGTTTCGGCCCTCCCCGCGTGTAATTAGGTATTGGTCCGATGTGTAAGATACTTACCATACAGTTCATTATTGTCGATGGCCTTTGATGATTTTGAACACATTGAATTAAGTCACCTCCCTTAATCTGCGCTGGGTTAAAGGAAATAGCTTTAATTTCTCTAAGACGCTCTTCGTATGGTTTGTTCTTTAGGCTAGGTATCATTTTGGTAACTCGACGTTTGAAACTTCGTTGCTAGCTTGTTTATATCTTTTTGGTAATAAGGGCACCAGGATTGGACGCAGTATTCCAGAAGAGGGCGGACTAATGAATTGTAAAGGGTTAGGAAAAAAAAAAAATAAAACCTCTTTGGATTTATGCTCAAATGACCTGCCGATAAAGCCACTTATGTTGGTTGCCTTCTGAACAACTTCTGAACATTGTTGACTCGGTTTTTAGGTTACTCGATAGTGTTTACACCCAAATCGGTTCCTCTGTTTACATTCTTAAGCTGAGTGCCATTCATTCGAATAGTTTGCTTTCTCATTTAGGTATCCGATAATGTCGTACGTTACATGTATCCGCATTGTAACTCATTTGCCAAATTTGGCCCGCGGCGTAGGCATAGAGGAGGAGGAGGTGGTGATAGCAGCAATGGCCATCAAGGTGATGATGATGATGAGTTAGGATATATGATGATATTGATAACTATTCACAATACCGCCACCAGCTACCGATAACAGTGACAATTATAACTATTGCTGCTCCACCACCAACTAGATATGGTTTCTGTAAATTCAATGTAGATAAGGCCAACCTCGATAACACTAAGACAATAATCCGGAATACATATGCAAAAAAAGAAGAGGATGTTTCACCTAATTTAAGATAGAATAATTAAAATGTTGAGTAAGAGCCTGTCCAAAATTAATACATTCCGAAATTGAAACATAATTTAAATGAGTTTTATAACTCATTATTTAACATAAAATCAGAATATAAACCAATAAATGTCTTGTACATGTGTTACTTGTCGAGTCTCATTATTTGTGTGGGTATAAAGGATCTCTATATTACATAAATTATACATTCAATCCGCGGAAATTTGATGGTAAACTAGGCTCGGTATACCAAATGATACGTCCTGTGTCTGGATAGCATTCGACGATTCATTGGTGATATTGATTCATCCATCGCTTAAAGATTATGGGATGCCATTCTATTACATATCTCAACAAATACATTATATTACTTGATAGCATGTCCTTTTCAAAGTACTTTATGTTA